>JAKUCM010000447.1:0-58599 GCA_023374145.1 Lepidium sativum
ATTTTGGAGTAAAATATAAAAAATGGATTAGAGATAGTGTATAACTATAAAATTTTATAATTGGAATTTAACTTCAAGTATTCATATAATCTCACACAATAAGTTATAAGTTTATGGACAAAAGTTTAAGAGTTTATGGACAAAAAAAAGTTAAAAGTTTATAAATATTTTCTTTTAAAATAGGAATCTAACTTCAAGTATTAGTATCAATCTTGTTTGACAAAAAAAACTTACCAACATTCTGGAAATAAATAAAGTTCAGTTTCAATAAACTACGATACAAGTAAATAATTAAGCGGTCTAAAATCAAAATAAAATAGGTGATATTTTTTTAATGTGATGGTTACATGAATTAGCTAATAACTAAGACATTTGACATTCGAATTTACCCTATATATAATAATATTTTAGAGATGAATTTGAATTATGAATCAAATTTTATTGATTCTGTTGACAAAAAATCAAGATAAAGTAAGCAATCTTCAGGAAATAATTCTTAGCTACTTAATAATTAGTATATAACCAAATCACGATAATTCTTAGGCATTAGATGACTCAATAAAATAAACTTACATGCAATTCTTTTTGATAAAATGCTAATCATGCAATTAATTTTTTAAAATTTTTTTATAAAATTTGTAATAGAATGTTACTTATATTTATAAAAATAGAAAAAGAATTTGTATTTATAAATTTGGTATTAGTTTAGAAAAATGAGTTCAAACATATGTAACAAAAATTTTTAACATAATATAAGTTTCATAAATGAAATGCATAATTTTTTTTAGTAAGTTAGTCCACGTCCCTCTGCAGATTTCACTTGTCAGTGTGTCTTGCAATCATTTCATAGCTCTATATCCTGTCGGCTCATATGCAATATGATCATCATCATCATCATTATCGTCTTCTCCTTCATCGCCAGGGTTTGATAATGTTTTTTTCCTCTACCAAGGTAAAAAAATAATTATCCTCCTGATGTGAATCACATACAAAGTTATGTAGTGTCATTTTTGCTGTTACAATCTTAAATAACCTAGTCAAATCATATTTTGGATGCTTAGAGTCTAAAATTCTCTATTTTTCTTTCCATACTCCAAATATCCGCTCAATCACTGATCTCAAACATGAATGCTTCCGGTTGAATATTTTTTCGCATGTTTGATGGTGACCCTCCTTTGAAAAAATGATCAAGATGATATATAACCCTACAATGAGGACCAAGATACTCTATTCTTGTGGATATCTAGAGTCAACCAAATAAAATTTTCCATTAGGATAATGTGGAAAAGAAGCTTCATTTTCTGCACAATAATTCAAAACCTTTGTATCATGTGCTCTGCTTGGAACACCCACTTATGCATATATGAACTTCATCTCTAAGTTACCTATAGCAAGAACATTGATTGTAGGCTCTGAGTTTCTACCTTTATAAGCTTCTGCATTTTTACTAGGAATACGAACTGAGATATGTGTTCCATAAAGTGTTCTAATACAATCATTAAAACATGGCCAATATCGATTATCATTCCTCAAGACAGAGCTTACCCTTGTCAACTCGCTATCTACATGTTTTATCGAATCTGTTGCATACCTGAGGAGAGCACTCTAAAATTTCATCAACCTTTTTTCACTGTATCCAAAGATCATTGATATCTTTGAGTAATACTTCTCATACTCTTATCTTGACCGACAACTTCAAGCAAGATTACTACACTCTCTCCAACATAAACATTATGACTCTCATGTAGTAGACCTTACTGCATAGTTAGAATCCTACACAACGCTTCAAATGTTCTATGGTTCATTCGTATGATATCATGACACTGATGATCTGATCCATACATAAGCTGTCAAACATGATAAGGCTATTATATGGACCAATCTCTTGCTATTAACCATCCTTAACAAATTCTCATCATCATCACAATCATCATCATTATTATCTTTCAACATTCATGTTATCCTCTGCAATACCATAATAAAACATTGAAAGAAATATTAAAATACTTAAAAATCATACTAGACATAAGCATTAAAATGAGGCGATGAGAGTACTCATAATCTGATATGCATAAGTATTATGAAAATATCATACTACAAAGTCATCGAAATCAAATGTAACATTAAATAGTCATAAGCAACATAATCAAAATAGCCAAAAGTAAAATATAGTTGATAGTCATAGTTTGATAACAAAGCCATTAAGCTATCGATCATCAAGCTTGAACCCTGTCTTATGCTCTAGATACAAAATTTGGTTCTCTAGAGTAGTATATACTACGAAACCCTGTCGGTTTACTGCTGCCTCGTATGTGAGAATATCAAGAGATGCATGGTAGAACGATGAACACATTCTATCTCTAGGTAACCCATTCAAGATATCTACCATCCATGCTAGACTAAAGCTACACTCATGATCTATCATTTGCTCCAACAGCTCATTTTTACGCGTAAAAATAGTAGTCTATACAACATAAGTCTAATTGACCATGTCAAGATCCTTACACTTTCTTTTTGATCTTGAACTTCCACTACTTTCAGAATTTCCACCTCCACTTTGTGTTCTTATCATTGGTGGTTGTCCCATTCGTTAGAAAAAGAATTTCTTCATCATTTTCTGCAGGCACTCTAGAATATGAACTCATTTCTCCTTGCTGAGCGCTCTAACCTTCTGCTTCAGTCACACAAACAACACCAAATTCCTCGAGACATCCATGTTAGGTATCAACTTGTTCTTATACTTTCTATCTTCAGGCCATTCCTATAATAGAGTCAACGTTTTATTAGATCAATAGCAAAGACCATATATCCACAACATAGAATGTAGCAATTAGAAAATAATTGAGATTGAAATCTGAAAACCAAATATATAATTAAAATTGTACTAAACTTTATTCGCTCATTCAACTAATCATTAGACATCTCTAATCTTCTCATATCATCATAACCAAGACCATTCTTATTATGAATCAACTTCTCTACTCTATGTTAAAGTCCTCGACAAACATCATACTTGTTCTTAAGCTTTTCCCAAACATATTTTTTTCCAACTCTCTCTTCAAAGTTCTGTATGATGGACTATTTTGCATCTATATTCAATCTTGTCTTCGTTTCGTTCCTTTCTCTTTTTACATCTATACACAATTGAAGGATATAGTGACATTCCCCATCCGTCCAATTCTAAGTTCAATAAAAACATACCCAAATTCATTCACATAACATTTTTAGTCTGTCAAAAAGACCAGTTACATCATTTGTGTTTATCTTGCCCACATGCATTGTCTTGGTAAGAAATGTATCGTCCAAATGTGAAATGCTGCAACAACATTTACGAAATTCAACTATCAACAAATTTTTAGTCATATATTAATTTTTAACTATCTACAAATCACATAACTATTTTACAAGACCAAAGAAAATTCAACTTCAAGTCAAAAACCAAGCGCTTCGAAAAATTGAATCAGATTCGCAACAAGATTGAAATTAACATTTGGAACTAGTCAACTACTAGTGAAATTAGAAGGGGCACTAAAAACAGTAGGACAATCAAGAATAAAGAATAATGATAGTAAATTTGGGTAGCAAGACAACAAATTAGGCACCTCAAGAGGTTTTGGTAGCCATACCTGCAAACCAAGTTTCCAGTCAATAATGCCAGAAGAAATAATGAGAAAGAATGAGAAACTTTCAACTGTGATTTCAATAGAGAAAATGATTAATTGAATTAATAATTCAAATCACGATACCACAAGCAAAATATCCATTATAATTGTACAAAAATATTAGCAGTGAAAATTCCGATATAGCATAATTATAATACAGTGAGACTATTATAGAATATTGACATAGATTATGTGCACCATACATTAGATAGATCACCAACTCTATGTTCATGTGCTTATTATTAGGAAAGATACCAATTCTCAAAAGTTGTAAGACAAGAACGCTTACCGCAAAAACAAATTATGCAGTTGGTTAAGTCTTCTAGAATTGGACCTGAGATATCACTATTTGAAAGATCTTTGCAACCTATACAGACAATAAACATATATATATTGAGCTATGGAAAAATTTGATAAAGCAAATAGAAGATAATTATTCCATGGAATTGCATAAGAGAATGGTTTCTAAATCCAAAAATTCAGAATCTAAAAACCTAAAAATCTAAGAAAAAACCCATAATCTTAGAGAATATATCACATATTTGGAACCCCACAATCTGATGGAATGATATATTGAAGATAAATTTCATACTCTAAACCCTAATTTCAACAATCTGATAGAAGAATGTACAAGATTGGCTTGAGATCTATAATCTAGAATCGAGCTTCATACTAGAGAAATACAAAAGAGAGTTTCGAAATTTACAGAGATTTGTAGATTTTTTCATAGAAAGAGAAATAGACATTGCAGAGAAGAAGATTAGATGTGATGGAGTTTGAGCGTAGATGAAGTTCAAAGAAGAGAAAAACGAGCCATGATTTGGTCTGGTTGGATTGTAATTTTTTTAAACACAAGAATAAATTAGTAATATACAATATACCATTTCAGTTGCCGAAATTATTAAAAAAATGTTGATTTTAGTGACTGGTTATTTCGACCAGTCGTTAGATCATCGACAATAAAACAAATGTAAATTAGTTGTTGTCAGCAACTAGTAAACGAACAAGACTTATATAAAATAATTTATGAATAAAATAAGGACAAAAACAAGTCAAGAGAAAGATATATGAAGGGAATAGAAAAGGAAATAAGTGACGAGAAAATTTCAAAGTCAAAAGTCAACGCTTTATCATGAATTGAGTTCAACATCCCACTCCACTAATGTCATTTTCTAATCACTATTATAAGAAGAACCATTCTTAACGTTTATAATATTTTAAGACGGATTAATGTACGGATCGTAACCCATTTTATATCTAATGTTGTTTAATTGTCTCTGTTATTACATTTTTAAAAATGAATCCACTTATTATTGTGAAATTGCGCCATATTATATACTACGTCAAATATAATTTGATCAAATGATAATGACGAGTCTCGTTATATGTAATTATGTATCCAATGAAACACTACATATATTGGAAATTTAGGTAATGACGTATTAATCATAAACAATATGAATCAACAATTTAAGTAATAATGACGTATAAATTTGCAAGAGTTCTTTTTGTTTGTCAGAAACTTTCATTCTTTTTTTCTCTATTCCACTTGTAGTTTCTCCGATATTTTTGAAAGATAAGAATATCTCTATTTCTGTTAGGCTTGTTTGTATTTGATTCTGTTTCTGGACAAAAAAAAATCAAAAACAATTTATTATGAAGTTTTTTTTTTCTTTTTTGCTTCCAACTTAGCAAAAAAATAAAATTATAAAGAAATGATTTAAAAATCACGAGTCAGAGAATCATTTTTGTGGTTACCAATTTAAAGTTTACGAATAGTGAAAAGAAACAGAAGAGATAAAAAAGACTCCTTAGTTTAGCAAAATGCTCTAAAACGAACGGTAGCCAATTCTTTAGATCTTCTAAAGTTTTGAACGCTACCACATATGTGATTTGGAGTGAATGAAATCGGGACATCGCCAACAACAGAATTTCGAGCTCTAAATGGCGTTCGACTATGATTTGGTAACGGTTCAAGTTAGATTCATTAACTTAGTGTTTAATCAAAGGGAGGTTACTTATGGATACAAGTCAGAAGTAAGTAAACCCAAATTTTGGTAGCTAAATTTTCGATTGAGAAACAAGAATCCATTGGTCATCTCAAAACAATTTGATTTTACATATGAGGATTTAGAAGAGAACCATTTTCCTTTCTAAAGTTGTTCAATTCACCAAAAAAGGCAATGCAAAGAGAGGAAGACGGAGATAGTTGAGAAAGGAAATGCAACAAAATACAAATTGCAGAGTTACAGTTTCAGATTACTTTTATCTTGTCCCAAAAATTTGGAAGATTATCAAAGTTCACTCGCAATATTTAACAGTAACATTTATGTAGATCTGTGACTCACCAACACAACAGTGAGATCTTCACAGGGTGTACAAAGCACAAGATAATAGTCTTCTTCCTAATCATCATCCACACCGCGGCGCCTCTGGATCTGTAAACATATCCAAGATAAGCTCACACTCAATGATCTCAATGATTAAGATATAAGTGTAAGGCTTTTTGCTTTCAAAAACTTGTGTTTTTGTAACCGTACCGTGACTTTCGTTTGTTTTGTAGTTTGGCTGTTTATTTGTTCCAACAGTGTTATAAGCCGCTCCTCAGAAACCTGTAACACAAATAGAATATTTCAATAAGTCTTAGATGCATAACGTCTATCAGCTGACACTTGAGTAAAAACCAGAGATCTATATAAAATTATGAAGTATGACATAAGATTCTGGGATTTTTACCTTCTCCACTATCTGTCCCATTTGAGCAGCCCTCAGAATAACATCCTCTACACCTCTAGCTTTCTCAGGTTTCACCAGGGCAATTCGAGCGACTATAATAAAAATTAGGAATGAAAGAAAAGTATAAGAGAGACGTTAACACTACATTGTGTCTCTCGAGTTTCAGAAGACCATCAGATTGGTGACATTATGAAGAAACAAGGGATGAACTCCATTGCATGGATGGGACTTACTTCTCTCTCGAGCTTGGGAAGACAGTATTTGACTAAGCATCATTTGTCTACGTTCATCAGCTTCCCTAAACGAATTTTCCAATTAGATAATGCTTTAGTTGAAAAGAATTCCAAACTGAATAGTTCATATGCATATCAACTAATCCACAATGATACACACCTTCTAGCATCTTCCTGTTGTCTCTCCTGCTCTGGATTCTGCTGACCTCCCTGCTTCCCCTGTTTATCAGGTTGGTACAAAATGAGCCATAAAGTATTCGCTTTTTATGAAATAACAAAACAGATATTAAGTGCAGGCATCAAAATTTACCGAGCCATGTTGAGCCATCAGCTCTTGCATTCTCCTCTGTCTAATAGCTTCTAGTTCAGGGTCAGCCTACACAAGAGGAAGTAAAAGAGGCAGACATAGTCATAAAAATGCAGTCTTTTTAACACTTCAAGTTGAATTTTCTTCAGCTAAAATGAAAAATTGCAGCGATTACTAATAGATAATCAATCAACTGAATCAAAGAAAAGTCATATCCATCATTTTCTGAGTCCTTTTTTTCATTCAGCACCCAAAACTCATTGCCATAGACAGAAAGCACATACAATTCACACGATGCCAAAGTGTAATGAAACTAGCCAGACAGAGGTCAAGGATACCTTTCATCATCAATGAAAGTAAAGAGAAAACATTGAATTGTTATCACTACGGTACTGCAACACAATAACCATGACATAAAGAAAGAGAAGACTCCTTTGACCGGAACCAAAACCAACATGAATATCATTAAAAGAAAAGATCAGTGTAAAAGCAACAAAATCCAGCAATGAGTTAAACACGTCTTGCATGAATTGACAAAAAAATGGATGGAAAAACTTTATAAGGTTTTCTATAAAAAGGCACCCAAAATACACACAAATCAACTCTATTCAAAGTTTCAAACCCTAAAGTCGTAACCATGAATTCTGAAACATTAATCTATCAAACTTATACCACTGATAATTTTCATTTGTTACCTAAAACACACTTCCTGTTATTCGTGAAAAAGAGATTGAATCTAATTCAAACGAAGCCAGTTTCAACTAAGAACAAAAACCAACCGTTCAAATCACGTTCTCGTCGCTAAATGAAGAGGTACAACCATTGTTACAAAAGAACGAAATCAAATCCATGTGACAACTAGGTTAGGCATAATCTCGAAGAAACAAATGTCAAGAAAACTCGACTTTCCCAGAGATAAGTAGACAAGGGAAAACTGAAAGTAGGACAATTTGGAGAAAAATTTCACCATCGGAGGAAGTCTTCTTTACTTTCCTCTGGATGCCAAATCGAAATCGCGCCTCTCAACTCAAAAACCAACTCAGAGCTCTAAAAGAGATGCTTTAAAACCAAACATAGCTTTTGTGAGACGCGCTTCAGATACACATTGTCTCATTTTTGTATATTTGCCCCCATATTTATTTTATTTACTAATTTAGCCGTAAACTTAGGGTTAGGAACATTTACCCCATAAACTTATGATTTTATCTTTTAAGAGCTTTGTTCTCTTGATGATTCAAAATAATGTCTTTACAACATGACAATTGATACGTAACTAAAATTAGTTAGTATTAAGACATAAAAACTGAAGTTAAGTTTGTTACTGGATGAGAATATAATCAGCATCAAACATATCTCCAGCAGTAGGAGAGAGGTTGTTTCTCCGCAGTTGGGCATGATTCTCAGCTTCGTGTTGAAATATCTTGACCACATCTTGTAGTTCCAGTTTTCTAACTTCTACTTGTTCTTCTGTGATGGGTTTTTTGAGTCCCAAGTATACCAGACCAACCGCAATAAGAACAGCTCCGATGAGAACCATGAGTGCAGTGAATAGACCAAATGCATAAGGCGTGTTTTGCGCCCCTGGGATACCATCCACGTTGATCCCAAACAGTCCTACGATTATGGTTAGCACAAGACCACATCCTCCAAACACGGCTAAGTTGTGACTTACTCTTAGGCTCTTGTCCTGAAAGTTTAAATTGAGGTTTTTACCAAATTGAATCATTACTAGTATGATGGTCAACTTTTTCGATGGATGAAGAACCTGTAACCAAGCGCGGACACTGCTTTGCATGACATCCTGAATTGTGAAGAGACGTCCACGGACTGCTTCTTGTTCCTCCAGCATTTCTCTTGTGTTTTTCCTCAAACCTTCTAGCAAAAGCCGTGGTATGTTTCCCCTCAGATGCTGAAGAAGCTCAAAGATAATCTCCTCTCTCGCGTGTAATGACCACTTCACTCGGATGACCTGCCATGAACAAAGGAGACTTCAATGCTAATGACTATAGTTCAGTTTGTCCCTCATCGAGTCTCAATTATCAACAAAGACCCTTCCAACACAAAATCAATGATTTTCCGTTTATTTAAGGGTTAGCTGCATTGAAGAGAAACTGACCTGTCTTGATAATTTTCTGATCTCTTGATTAAGTATGATACTGAAAAGATTCAAATCCTCATGGTTTCTCCTAAAAACAACAAAAGATGGTATCTGATTTAGAAAAACAATTAAGATAATATTTGTTACTTAAAACATTTATTGGTTCTACTTAGACAAGGAGATATGTATATGTGAGAACCTATTCATGAACTTCAATTCGATTTCATCGGCTGCACCAAATATAGATTTACGGAATAACCTATCATTACCAATCAAAGACAACAAAAGTATCCTGTTAAAGATTTCCCAGAAAATACCAAATTAGAACATTATATAGAACTCAGGTTACATTTTCAAGTCAGCAAAACTTGATAAGCTTTCAGTAGAGAAAGATAAACCAGAAAACTGTTGTCACCTATCATCCCATCTAGAAAGACGGCAAGCCAAGTGTGCTATGACTTCATGGACCGTTCTTGGTACATTATAACCTCCTGCATTATAGTAGTTCCTATCAAAACAATCAGAAGATAAGTGAAGGCAAGTAAGTGCCTATATTACAGCATGCGTTATTTAAGCTAAAAGTATCTTATTAAGTAAAATATTTGCATAGTTTTTGAACAAACCTCCACTTCAGTGATGCCAAGGACATTGGTGTGGGATACATTTCCTTTTATGTGCATCACAGATACCAAGAAGTTTTTAGCTTGCCAAGAACGAAAAACAACAGGTACATCATCCTCACTGATTAATGGATCACCCACTGATTGCCCTAGGAGCTCAAACAGTAAACCCCCCAGCAACCCTCACTGGAACCTAAGAAAATACACCGGAATGGAAGTTACAGAATACATTCAAGAAAAAACACACAAAACATCAAACCGTAACAAGCCATATCAAGAAACACTTAACAAATTTTTTTACTATGCTAAGTGCCTATCATACTTCTCTAATTCTATCCCAAATCACTATACTGTGATCCATGTGGAAGCGTTTTCATGGCAGTATCTTGAAGTGAGCCAGTCTATAAGTCAAAATTACCTATAATTTATAATTGTGGCTAAAATTTTGAAACTCAAACAAGGCACATACCTCATATAAAAGGTGTTTCATCCGTTCACTTATTAGCTTACTTTCATCCCTCAATGCAAGACTAATCGCAGGATGGCATCCATGTAGCATTTTTGAGCCATCCCTCAACAAAAGAGTGTCCAGCAGTCATATGGCACCACCATGTAGGGCCACCTGGTCGTTCCCAATAAGGAGCTGCTAAATCTGTAACAGGGACATCCTCTTCATCATCCATTAACTCCAAATTAGGCCACTCTGCGTTTACTTGCACCATTTGAACTAGTTCAGATATTCTAGCCCAACCAATAGGAACCAATGACTTCCCTCATATCTCTCAACTCTTCCAGTTTGAAACGCATGCGCATCTTTTAAATCCAAAGAAGAAACCGACCTTGACCTTGAAAGATCGACTGCAGACGAATCAACAAATGGGTTATGGCCAAAAGAAGTTTGTCTAGTTGGACCATCATCATGCTTCAAGTGACCTTTGTCCAGATGCTTTGAATCGACATGCTTTTTTGTGCCTCGAATAAATTCAAAGGCACAAATAAGCCCATCAGTCCAAAAATCACTCTTGGGAACGCCTGAGTGGTTTTACTCTCAAACTTCTTCGTTTTACTCTCTTGAGACACTACATGATTGTCCCCATTGTCACCCATGGTCAATCAAATAAGAAATCTACAATCCTGTACTATGAAGCAGACAGTGAAAAGTAAGCATCAATGTCCTTCTGGAGAACTAAGGACACATATATATTCTATTCAAGATCTAACCGACAATACTAAGAAAACAAAAATCGAAATCGAGAAAAGTAAAGCTCACCATAGGAGTAGTTATCTGCTTTCTCTAGATGGCAAAATCCAAACACAGAATTTGCAATGAGGATGAAGAACACTTTAGAACTTAAAAAAAAAGCAACTAATACCTTTTGTAGAGAGACGCGCGTCAAGTTTTACATATTTGACCCATATGTTCTAGATTCTTACAAATGTAATCATAAAACTTACTTACGAGTAACATTTACCCCATCATATATAAATTTCTCACTCAAAATCTCTCCTTTCCTCAACCGTCGCGGCATCAATGAATCGTCTCTCGCTGCCTAAACTTTTCTTAATCTCTAGAACACAGGTTTGACAAAATTCTTCGCTCTTCGCTCTTCGCTCTTCGTGTATTTATGATCTGAATTTGCGCATGTTATGTATCTATATGTTCACTCTTAGTTTTTGTGACACTTTCAGATTCCAGCTGCATCATTGTTCCATAATCTGTACGGGCGTAAAATACGGTACTGATTTGATATAGACTTTGACTATCGTGAATCTGTTGGGTTTGAACTTACAGTTTTTGTAGCAAAGGATGGATTTTGATACATGGCTTGTAATTATAAGCTGGGTTTGATAAGTATTCATCTTTCAGATTGTTGTTCTTGTTGTGGTTAAATCTCAAGAAGTGAAATCAAGTTTCCTGATTTGTTAATACCTAGATCGTCTGTATTTGATGTTATTCTAGATAGAGGATAAATTTTTCTGGGTTTACAGGAGTCCTGACATGTAAAGATTAACTCTTTTTTTTGGCAAATTCCTTGCAGCTTATTTCATTGGAGTGAGATGTCTCAAGATAGTGTAAGATCATCCACAACTGGTGGTTCTGCTTCTGGAGCTAGAACATTTTGTTCCATGGAAGGTACAATTAGACTCGTTCTGCTGCTTTTTTCTTAACTGAATCGTGACACA
This sequence comes from Lepidium sativum, assembly GCA_023374145.1. Classification (NCBI taxonomy): domain Eukaryota; kingdom Viridiplantae; phylum Streptophyta; class Magnoliopsida; order Brassicales; family Brassicaceae; genus Lepidium; species Lepidium sativum. Next base: position 11,841 of record JAKUCM010000447.1, read on the forward strand.
AATGGTAGCCTTCTACATGTTACTTCATTTATAGTCTTTTGGTATGTAGAGATTTTTGGTGCATATGAACAGTCAATATATTAAGAGCTGTTTATAATATGTAGCTAACAACATGCCTTTAATTGAGACACTATACTGGGCAACGAATGATGTGAAAGCTCAGACTTTGTCAACTCTATATGTTGATATAAACTTCCATTAGAGAAAAGAAGTTTGAAAGAAGTGATCATTATGTTAACGTGTAAATTCGATGGGAAGACAAAAGTTGCACCACATCAATTCTAGTAGTGCTATTCATCATTCTCATATTTCTACTAGCTAAAGTCATTTTCTGCTGCCTTGCAGTAAATATTAACTTTATTTACATGTCGTCTTTTTGGATAATAGTACTATGACACTCTTGTTGCTGGCCTTAAAAATCACTTCCTTGCTCAGTAGATTAAATTTAAAAGATGGATTTGATGTTTATATTTTTCAGCATTTGTAACCAAATCCCACAAAGCTACATGACTTGGTTATTATTATGGTATTCTTTCCACTCGGTTTTTATATCTTTGTCTTAGATTTATCAACCAAAAGTGTGTGCCATGCAATTCAAAGGACCTGCGCCCTATGACCGAACAAAGTGCCCAAGACCTACTTCAGAAGGTAAAATGTTTGTACTTCTTATTAAGGCATGTGATGTCTGTAGTATGTTTCCCTCCTCAGTTATTCCTTGTACATAGGTTGCTGGATGGGAGTTGGCTAATGAAAATGATGCACTAAAATTGCATCGCTCGTGGATAGTGAAAAGTTTTACAAAGGGACTAGATTTCTTCAAACGTGTAGCTGATATCGCTGAGTCAGAAGGTAAATAAATCATCAGCGACTAAGTACACATGTTTGTGACTTCTGATAAAGATTGTACCAAAAACAGATTCGTGCAAGGAAGATTTGTTAGTATTTTGTCTGACCATAAACCGGTATGATGCAGGTCATCACCCAGATTTGCATCTGGTCGGCTGGAATAATGTGAGAATCGAGATATGGACACATGCAATAGGTGAGAATGATGGTCTCGTCGATATGAAGATATTAGTCCTTATCACATGCCTGAATCTTACACATCTTTCATTATCTTTCTGATTTCTGACCATTTCTGTAACTTTATCGTCAACTATTGCTTTTGTGAACCTGTAAGTTGCAGGGGCTGAATTGTGATATCTGATTCTCTTGCAACAGGTGGTTTGACGGAAAATGACTTCATTCTTGCTGCTAAGATCAACGAGCTCCAAGTGGAAGATCTTCTGAGGAAGAAGAAAGTTGCCAAGTGAAATGGAGTTAAGATGAATTCTGCAGGGTAAGGAAACCTCTTTAAAGTCTGTGGCTCAGAGTTCCATATGAATAAGCATCTTGAGCTCATAACTGGGATGTGTTGGTCTCAAACTCATGAAACATCTCACACAAGTTTTAGATCTATATAAGATGGGGAGAAAATGTTAATGTTTCTCCTGTGTATATGGTTCTTGTTAAGCTGTTTCTGGCCTCACGGTCTCAAAATTCCAAAAATAAGGCAATGTCTTTAAGTTAAACACGTATCTTTCAATCCAGAACAATTTATGATTTCAAATATATACCACAATGTATGTTTATTTACAGTCGCAAACTATACAAACACTCCATAAACTATATACATTCAAGAATTTCCATGAATCTGTACAAGACTGTTATCATTCTTCCAAAGAGATAAAGCCAATTCAACAAGTTTACTCTTCAGACAAAGGAGAATTTGCTGGAGACCGAACAGTTTCACTGCACACCAACAAGAAGATATACAGGTTATACCTTTTCTATCATTGAAGTCTAAAATTACAAATTTCTGTCAACTGTTAAATCACCTCCCCATCTTCTGATACAGCTCGCCTAGCGCACGGTAGAGTGCAGCAGCAGCAGGTGGTCTTGGCAAGGAGCCAAGGAGGATGTCAGATGCAGCTAGGGACTGGCTACCATAGAAACGTGAGTTTTCACTTGTACGTGTTGTGAAGATGCTGCCTTCAAGCGAGCATCCGACAAATGCACCTGTTTATTCAATGGCGATTTAAGTAAGCTTTTTGCAACCCAAAAAAACGCAGAAGAGTACACAACTGGTTATGAGGCTTAGTTCTTTTAAAGAGATATTCAAATAGTTGCAGATTTAGAGTGGCCCACAAAAACTAGTTTAGACATGAAGGGAAGAAGTATCCGCACCATCAACCAAAATTTAACCTACAAAAATACTATTTCTGCTAGAACACATGAACCAGATAGTTTACCTTTGCTGCAGCTATAGGTATAGCAAGCAGCATATCCACCGCTACCTGCTCGGATATCTGCTTCAACTGCTCGTCCAGTCACACCAACTGCAGCACTTAAACCGGCTCCAACAACAAGATGCGTGTTACTACCAAACGTCTGGATGGCATCACGAGTTCTCAGGACGATAATAAAGTCTATGAACTCTCCTCCTGCCTGCACGTGAGTGATGAGCATATAGACCAAGCAATGTTTACACATCTACAAAGCATGAAAAGAGCTTGTTACCTGAGCACCCCACCCCAAACCAAATGAAGAGATGGCAGAGGGTGGAGACCAGGAGCCATCATCTCTACGAGCAACCACAAGTCCCGTCCCAATTTTATATGTCACCATAACTCCGACTCTGGCAACAGTAATTACCGCAAGACCTTTTGCTTGTCTTAGAATAGCATCTGGGATGGACCTCTCAGTTCTTGAAGAGCCAATCTGATGAGAAATTTTCAAATTAATCACACTATTAAAATTCCAGATTTAACGGAGAGAGACTAATCAGGCATTAACACATGTATATAGTTGACATATAACACTGCTAGTAACTTCACAAATTAAAGATGTTGAGAGTGAACTAAGGAACCCTCACCTTGGTAATATAACCTCGGATAGTGTTTGTCGCCTTGTATATCTCATACTCCATGGATTGCCCCCACGGAAAATTAACCCAAGACCTCAATGTACTTAGATCTGTTAAGTCATGGGTTGGCAACTGAGCAGCAGGACTCACTTGGTCCATCAAATAAGGTTGCACAGACTCTAACCTCAAAAAGCACACATCACAAACCCTCTGGGGATTTGATAGACGAAACTTTGCTGGAACCAAGCTTCTTCCTTTAGAACAGTCACTACAAAATATTCCTCCACAATATCGACAATGATGACGAGAACACATAATTGGATGAAACCTCACACTACATAGCATACAAGCAGAAGCAGCGCTATCCGGTAGCCACTTTGGTGGCTCTGTCTCCAGAATTTCTCTTGCATTACCAAAGTTAGCCTCAGTGAGAGTATGAGCCATATCTTGCCAAGCTTGTTCAAGAAGATGTCCGGAGAAAAAGGAAATGCCACATCTCTCAAGGTTTCCAGAACTAAGAGCACTAGCTTTACCACGCGCTGCAAGTAACATATCCACTATGACATCCCACATAGTTAACTCCTTGTCTTCATCGTATAACTGATTCCATCCCATATCTCCCTCGGGAAAGTAACCACCATTGAAACTAAGGCCTCTTGACCACTCCTCATGATCAGGTTCTAACATGGGCGGAACTGAAACGGGTATCCAAACCCCGGTTTCCTCAGAAAGCGGCGTGTCATAAAAAAAATATTTACCACGCTTTTGCTGATCTGGTTCCAGTCGTTTGCTCTCGTCTACAAAGCCTTTAGATAACCCAGAATCTTCGTCTTTAGTATCCCTTATGCTTTGACTAATGATATTACCAGCATCAGGATCAACATGAGAACCATGAATTTCTCGAACTCTTTCATCCTGTGATCACCATTCAGGGGAGAAACAAAGTTAAGAAATCCATTTCAATCTTAAATTCTAGACCTTTAAACTTAGCCTCGTATATAATTTGTTTAATCTAGACAATCATTAATCAAAATTGAAAACACCAAACACAGGTGATGTCTATCAGCTGACGATCAAAGTAATAAAAAAAGCGAAACTTCAGAACTAACTTCTTGTTATCCATAGATACTAAACCTAAATTCTCCGAAATCACGAAACAAATGTTGAAGAAAAGTTACAACCCTAGAATTATATTTTTATATGATCGTGTAAAAATTAAAGTTAAAAGAATTGAGAGTGGAATTAAAATCGGTAAGCGTTTATCTCACCATTTTCTAGGTTTTTTTTTTCTTCTCTCGATTGCGAAGCCAATTTTCGTTTCTTACAAATTTCAGTTCTCTAGGGAAACTCAGAAACACAGACTTCGTCCAGCGAAACGATTACAAGTTACCACCGTCGTTTACCTTTCTGAGACGCGACCACATAAACTGTTATACATATATACCCTTACTCAGTTTATAATCTAGTCCTCATATTTATTATCTTCTTATACATGAGACCATCAAATTTTTAATATTGGAAATTTACCCCTAAACTTTAGGAAGCGGTGTGTTAAATATTAGGTGAGGAGTGAAATTAACTAATGTCTTGTGTTAGCTCACTTGGACAACCTCACTCATAAACTAACTTGGGTGGATTGAGAATACCATTGAGTTTGATTAAAGGCCTGGTATGAATTCTATTAAGGATTTAATCAAGTGGCATGCGAGTCAAACAAGATAAAGACATGAATCTCGTTCATGGAGATGCATTTTTCTCAGCCCACAAACATCATTTGGCAAAGACGCAAGTATCTCTTGTCCTTATTAGATTTAATTTCGGTTTAATTTCGGTTTAGGTACAATCATTATTGATTTTCAGTTTAGGTTCTCTTGGTTATTGTCATCTGATATATATACACTCTGTAATCTTTTCTTATGTATGATTCCAGTAATAAGAATTGTTCTTCTTCTTTGCTTATCAAGTTTTACACTCAATATGGTATCAGAGCAGTTGAATTTTTCAACTATCTCGATCTCTTTGTTCGTATAAGCTTTCTCTTTCGATTAACCGGACAATTTCTCCGGTGAATCGCTCTTCTTCTTCGGTGTGCTTCTTTGTTCGGTTATTTCACCATTCTGTTTTGGATCTTTTGTTCAAATTTCTCTTCTACTAATCATGATTCCGAGTCGAAGAGTAAAGAGAAAGGTCTCAGGAAGTTGTTCAATCAAGAAGAGAAAGACTCGCTCAACGAACTCGGACCATTCCGAAAGAAATCAAGCTTCGATTAACAATGATCAAGCATAAATTCCTACAAATCCAGCTGAGAATCCAACTGAGAATCTCAATCAACCTTCTTCTCAGGTTTCCCATGACTCGATTTCAAGATCCGTCACTGAAGAAAATCTGGAGTTTGATGGAATTCAATTTTCTCCCTACTTCTTGACTTCGACTGATAATCCAGGTTCTTCAATCATTTCTGAAATTCTTGATGGTACAAATTATAGTACTTGGAATATAGCAATCTCGATTCCCTTAGATGCGAAGAACAAGTTTGCCTTTGTTGATGGTAGCTTACCAAGACCCGCATAAAATCATCCCCATTATAGGATATGGTCTAGGTGTAATAGTATGGTCAAGTCTTGGATTCTTAACTCAGTCTCTAAGGAAATTTACGGCAGCATTCTCAGACTTCCTGACTCATCAGAGATTTGGAAAGATTTAATGTCTAGGTTTCATGTAACGAATTTGCCAAGATCTTATCAACTTTCCCAACAGATTTGGTCACTGCAGCAGGGAACTATGGATTTGTCGACATACTACAGATTGTACAAAGAATTGCAAAAATTGTCAATGTTGTTTGCACATACATACGAAGCACAATCACTCTAAAGTCATCAAATTTCTGGTTGGACTGAATGACTCTTATTCAAACATTAGGAGTCAGATCATCATGAAGAAAACCATTTCGGACTTAGCTGATGTTTACAACTTACTTGATCAAGACCACAGCCAGAGAAGTATTCAACCATTTCAGAATGCTTCTATTTTTGCTGTCGGGGAAAAATCTGCTTCCTCTGCGGTTGTTAATGCGGCTTATACTAATCAAAAGTCAGCTCAACGACCTGTTTGCTCTCATTGTGGTTACATAGGACACACCATTGATAATTGCTATAAGATACATGGGTATCCACCTGGCTTCAAACACAAAAACAAGCAATCTGTCGCTAAACCTTCGATTGCTCAGTTCAATATTGTGGACCAAACCAACAAGAATAACAACATCCCGGGAGTGTTGAAGAATCTCACAAAGGAACAAATGGAAGGTGTTATATCTCTCATAAGCTCGCATCTTTCTGTTCCAGATACAAAAGTTTCATTGCCCTTCACATCGGGAGGTACCATTACTGACACAACAACTGATGCTATGAGCTTCAATTCTTCCACTTTACACCTTGTTGCTATGTTGCAAAACACTAAATCTGCTTTTACTGATAGATCTTGGGTTGTGGATAGTGGTGCCAATCACCATGTTATTCATAACAAAGACATGTTTTCTCATCTAATTGAAAGTACAAATAAGTTTGTCATTTTACCAACATATGTTAAAGTTAAAATAGGTGGAATTGGAGACATTCGACTTAATGATCATATTGTCTTAAAAACGTCCTTCATATTCCAGATTTTTGTCTTAGTCTTATTAGCGTTAGTAAACTAACCACTGACTCAAAATGTAGGATTGTTTTTGATGAATTCACTTGTCTAATTCAGGATCCTATCAAGGGGCTGACGATTTGACAAGCTGAGAAGATTTTCAATCTTTACATTTTAGACAAAAACTCTATTGAAAGTAGTTCTTCTAATTCCCATTCTGTATCTCTTAATTCTGTTGTTGATGTTTCTTTGTGGCATAATAGGCTCGGACATCCTTCTTTACCAAAGATTAAAACAATTTCAAATGTACTAGGTCTTAAGCAGAAGAATAAAACCTCTTTTCATTGTTTTGTTTGTCCCCTTGCTAAACAAAAACATCTTCCTTATGTTTCTAATAATAACATGTGTTCTAATGCTTTTGATTTGTTGCATATGGACACTTGGGGGCCATTCTCGGTTGAAACTCATGAGGGTTATAGGTTCTTTTTGAGCATCGTAAATGACTATACTCGTCTAACATGGGTTTATCTAATGAGATCAAAGAGTGATGTATTGCAGATTTTTCCAGACTTTATTAAAATGCTAGAGACTCAATATGGAGCAAAGATCAAGGGTGTAAGGTCTGATAATGCACCAGAGTTAGGATTTAATGATCTTTTCCGATCAAAAGGAATCTTATCCTACCGATCATGCCTAGAAACGCCACAACAAAACTCTGTAGTTGAACGCAAAAATCAACACATCTTAAATGTGGCGAGGTCTCTTATGTTCCAAGCTAAAGCACCATTAGCATATTGGGGAGAATGTATCCTTACCTCTGTCTTTTTAATAAATAGATTACCTACTCACCTTTTGCAGAATCGGTCCCCTATAGAACTACTCACTGGACATAAACCTGTTTATGTCAATCTTCGTGTATTTGGCTGTCTTTGTTACAGCTCTACTTCCCCAAAGAAAAGGAACAAGTTTCAGCCTCGCTCAAAGGCTTGTGTGTTCTTAGGTTATCCTTTGGGCTATAAAGGATACAAAGTGATGGATTTAGAAACTAATTCCATTCACATTTCTCGAAATGTCGTTTTTTATGAAAACATTTTTCCTTTTCAAACTAATGATTCTGTTTTTACTGATTTTTCTTCTTTACGAAAGACATGAACAGATCATGAAACTAACTCAAACGCCTCTCTGTCATCAGAACTTGACACTCCTAAACTTGGAAGATCAATATCGGATACAACAGTTCAAAAGGAGGTTGCGGCTGATGACAAAGCAGAAGAGGCAATCCAATCCATACCTTCCAGACGAGTGACCAAACCACCACGACATTTGCATGATTACTTTTGCAATCTTACCAAAACTGATGTTCTTTATCCACTAGCATCTTATATGTCTTTTAATGATTTGAGTGATGCATATAAATCATATCTTTGTTCTGTAATGCAGTTTGGAGAACCATCTAATTTTACTTAAGCAAAGAAATTAGATGAGTGGCTGGGTGCAATGAATGAAGATCTCAAATCACTAGAGGATGCAGAAACATGGAACATTTTTTCATTACCTTCAAACAAAAAGGCCATAGGATGCAGATGGGTGTACAAAACAAAACTAAATGTCGATGGAACCTTGGAGCGTTACAAAGCCAGATTAGTAGCCAAAGGCTACACTCAGCAACCAGGAATAGATTTCGTGGACAGCTTCTCTCCCGTGGCTAAAATGACGACAGTGAAAACCCTTCTTTCAGTTTCAGCAGCTAAACGGTGGAGTCTTCATCAATTGGACATATCTAATGCCTTTTTGAATGGGGATTTAAAAGAAGAAATATACATGACACTTCCCGCGGGTTACACTCCAAAAACAGGTTCTGTTTTGCCTGTTTGTAAATTAAATAAATCGATTTATGGTTTAAAACAGGCTTCTAGGCAATGGTTTCTTAAATTCAGTGAGGTTCTCCTTAGTCTTAATTTTCAAAAATCTCATTCTGATCATACCTTGTTTGTGAGAAATATTAATAGCCAATATATTGCGGTTCTTCTCTATGTGGACGACATCATCATTGCTTCCAACAATGATGATGCTGTTCTTTCTTTAAAATTTGATCTTCATAAATGCTTCAAACTACGTGATCTTGGTCCTTTGAGATATTTCTTAGGTTTGGAAATAGCAAGGACTTCAAAAGGAATTTCAGTCTGCCAACGCAAATACACTTTGGACCTCCTTGAAGAAACAAGTTATTTGGGTTGTAAACCATCCAATATTCCAATGGATCCAAGTTTGAAGCTCAGTCTTGATAGTGATGAACCACTTCTTCCTGATCCTCTTGTATATCGAAGACTGGTAGAGCGTCTCATGTACCTCACTATAACTCGGCCAGACATCTCATTTGCAGTCAACAAACTATGCCAATTTGGTTCTGCTCCAAAACAATCCCACCTCAATGCCGCGTACAACATCTTGCGTTATTTGAAAAACACCATTGGTCTTGGTCTATACTATCAGGAAAACAATGATCTTGTATTGAAGGCTTTTACTGATGTGGATTGGGCATCATGTACAGACACAAGAAGGTCCACTTCTGGATATTGTATGTTTCTAGGTGGTTCACTCATCTCTTGGAAGTCGAAAAAGCAAGCGTCTATTTCTTTATCATCAGCAGAGGCTGAATACAGAGCAATGTGATCCAGAGTCAATGAAGTTGAATGGCTAGTAAATCTTCTCACAGATCTGCAGGTTCCTCAAAAATAGTCTGTCCCTTTCTTTTGCGATTCTTCTGCAGCTATTCACATCGCCAACAATGCAGTGTTTCACGAAAGAACAAAGTATGTGGACATTGATTGTCATAGAGTTAGAGAAGCAGTTACAAGTGGCCTTATCCGAACACTTCATGTTCGAACCAATAACCAAATAGCTGATGTTCTTACTAAAGCCCTTCCATTAGGGAAATTTAATGAGTTAGTAAGCAAGATGACACAACTTTCAATTTCCTTGCCATCTTGAGGAGGGGTATTAGATTTAATTTCGGTTTAGGTACAATCATTATTGATTTTCGGTTTAGGTTCTCTTGGTTATTGTCATCTGCTATATATACACTCTGTAATCTTTTCTTCTGTATGATTCGAGTAATAAGAATCGTTCTTCTTCTTTGCTTATCAAGTTTTACACTCAATAGTTCTAATAGTTTTCTTTAACAGAAAGATCATAAATTTATTTGGGAGGTCTGATTTATATTTTAAACGTGATATTATCAATATTTAGTCTTGACACCGAATATAAATTACACTATGAGATTTGAAACTCACGGTTTATTAAAAAGAAGAAAAAAAGGAACAAAGTATGTGGATTTATATACAGTAAATTAGGAGACTGCAACCACATTGAATGAGAAATTCAGGCTCTAATTCAAGTTCTCGTTTCGGTTCAAAATTTATGCTTAGTATCAGGTGAGGGTCTTGGGACTTGGCTAGAGGTAGACGTAGATTGATTATGACAACGAGGAAGACGAAGTATTTACGTTATTGGAATTATAAAACTTCATAAAATGAATATAAATTTCAGAACCTTGGAACTTATGTGTAGCACCAATTATCAGTCTCTCTAACAACAAACGATATAAGATCAAATATCTGCTTAAAATACCTAAACTCTGCTAGTTTTGTCCTTAAGAGCTGGAAAAAGATTTCATTTCTGAAATCGTCGAAGAAATATTTGTCTTTCAAATCTTCAGCAACAGTAAGCTGTTTGCTACAAACTTGAATATAAAGAGACCTGCAAAACAACAATCCACGACTTTGGATCAGGCCTGAAACCAGAAACAAGTAAGAGCTTACATGAGTCTATATTTCCTGTGACTTAATTAGAACAACAAATGTTTCCTAAAATAGACTACATGAGTAAGACTAATACAACACCAAGCACTATGGTTGAGAGTTGAGACAGTGCAGAAACATGCTTCATAACTTATATCGATTTGAACTAGCTATAAAGTCTCAGTTACTTCTTAGAGAACCAGTGTACAATTTTACATCTCTTCTGCAAGAAGGAACCTAAAAGACATGTTCTAAAAAAGCCCAAACACTGTTCGAAGGAAGAAAAAAGCAACCACATTTATGGATTATGAAACTATGATTAACGTAATTCTCCAAAAGGCACATGATCAATCAAAGCAGACTTGAGAATTGTACCAAATTTAACATTTACCTCAAGATGAGATTAATCATCTAGAAACAGGTTTTTGAAGCAAAGCCGTCAAGAAAACTTCACCATGTTTGACTCCACTTGAATCCATTTTGTTTGCCACTGCCCATTTGATCTTCTTGTAACCCAATTTTCCGATCATTGGTGCATAAACATTTTCAAGATCAACTTTTTTACTGAAGAACCGATCCAACCAAAGATACCCACCACCACGAAGAATCCGATCCAAATCAAAAAAGAAAAATTCCATAACAGTCACCGGAATCCATCTATTTACGGCTCGTCCACACCGAACCAAATCCACTACACCGTCAAAAACTGGGAGCCTCTGTTGAAGAGGCACATGAAGTGGCACAAGTCCTCTCATAGCCACCGCTTCACTATACGGTGCATTAAAATTCATTGTTGTGGTCAAGACTGTGACATTACGAGCCTTCATTGCAGCAGCGAAAGATCCAGTTCCACCACCAATATCGATCCCGAGACGAAGAACTGAATTGGCGGATTTAGCGATCTGGAAAAGCTGCGAGATTGGGAGATCAAGCTCTGATTTGTAAGAGGAGAACTGAGATTTGGATTTCTCTAAGGAAAGATCAAACCCTAGATCAGGGAATTTAGTAATCAAACAATCAAAGCTTTTGCAAGAGTAGTAAGACCAGATAACATTCGATTCAGGTTTCGAATCTGATGGATTTCGCGGTGTTCGAGAGAAGCAACGACGACGAGGAAGTGGGTGGCAGCCACGGAGGATAAGTTTCTCGACGAGATCAGTATCTGAAGGACAAAGAGAGAAAGGATTGTAGTTCATATATTGATGGAGAAGATCAGGGTAGTTATGGCAAGCTGAAGCTATTGGAGAGAGCTTAGAGTAAATGAGAAGCTCTTTCGGCGCGGAGGAGGAAGAGGAGACGGTGGCGGCGCGTGAGGTCACCGTTGAAGTTGATTTATCTGGTTGGTGAGTTGTGAGGTGGTTAATGGCGGCGCGGATTGTGTGGAGTTGACGGAGGAGATGGTCAGGAACTGTAGGAACAGAGGAAGGCGAGGATTTGATGGTGGATTGGAAGAAATTGGTGGAGGAGGAGAGATGGTAGAGAGAAAGGATGTTTGTAGCTACCATTGCTACTAGTAGAATCAAGTTCAAGCTCATTGTGAATCCTGCCATGGCTATGGCTCGGATCCAAGTTCCTGAGTGTGAAAGTTTCTTCTTTTATTCAGACAGAGATAGATTCGTGGACTAATTTTTTCTTTTTAAGAAAAAGAGTAGCCAAGTCTTCGGCTTTAAATGTGTCTGAAAGGCGAGATTTCTGGATTTCAGTTTAAGATTCTTGGAGGAAGTGAGTGACACAGACTTTGAAATGTAAGTGTTAGATAAGCTTTTTCATCAAAGAGTCAAATCTTGTACAAGTAGATCTGAGTTTTTATATAAAATTTATTATTGCAACGAGAAAAGGCAAATACCGAATCCAATTAATGTCATTATCAACTTTGCATGGGAGAGCTAGTAACAGTGTCGGTGAAAATTTGGTCGGAAGTCGGAACAGTAAATATGTGTAAACCTCTTTCTTAGGCACAAATAAATTAAAACAGATCTGTGTGTTCACATGTCTCGTTGTTTTCTTCTTTTAGTAGAGAACTTATGTCCTTTATTGCATCAAGATTGGCAGTTTATGTATTTAAAATTAATTAGTAGTATCCAAACATAAACAATTATCCTAGTTTGTTTTGGCTTGATGAGAATATAGTCAGTATCAAACACATACACTTCATTCTGATAAATCGACTATTATATAGCACCTTAAATATACAACTTTAAGCTTGATAAGACTTCGCAGCTCACACTGCACGAAACCTCTGAGAGGCGTTACACGTTGATCGGAAAAGGAAATACACGGTGGATCAGGTTTCACGAGAGTCCGCCTCTCCCATACAATCCAGACTCAAAACTTGTCTAACCCAAATGTAAAAAGGCCCACCACATATATAGTGGACCTTACCTAATGTGATACATTTTAACTATTAGCCCAGCAACGGCCCAATTCGAAATAGAATTGTAATAGCTGTTACTTGACTTTACAAACCTGAAACATAAACACAATTAATCGACTAAAACTTACGTACCTTAGTTACTTGTTGAATGTGTCTTGCTCTGTTTCTTCCTCACGTATGCTCGTAATGGTCTATCAATACCCCCGCCCGCGAAAGCCAGCTTGCCCTCAAGCTGAAAGTCCGGAAATTGGTGTGTTAAGTCGCGGATTTTAATCCATGAGGACTCATGCTCTGGTAGTCCTTGCCACGTGATCAAGCCTTCCAGATGACCGTCTGAATCATAACGTGTGTCCAGCACGTCTGCCAGAGTGAAGGTAATCTCTGCAGCCGTGTCTAATGCGAGTGGAATCGGTGTGACACTCGTCACCTCCCCTTTCACCTCAGACACGTGAAAAACTGGATGAATTCGGGACTGCGGAGGTAGTTGCAACCGATAAGCCACGGGTCCAATTTTCGCAACGATCGGAAACGGCCCATAGTAACGAGCGGCCAGCTTTTGGCAGAGTCGCCGGGCCACGGACTGTTGCCGGTATGGACGCAGCTTGAGGAATACCATTTGGCCGACTACAAAGTCCACTTGACGTCAAGATGCATCTGCATACTGCTTCATATGTGTCTGAGCCAATAGTAAATTAGTGTGAAGTACCTCAAGCATGGCGTCTCTCTCCCGCAGTGACTGTTCTAGCTCGAAATTGGATGTGCTCCCGTGTTCAAATTGTATGATCGGTGGTGGGTCTCGGCCATACACCACCCGAAATGGTGACGTTTTAATCGCCGTGTGGAACGCTGTGTTGTAAGCGAACTCCGCCCAGGAGAGGAATGGGAACCACTTACGCGGAGACTGCGAGGCGAAGCACCGCAGATACGTTTCGAGGCAACGGTTAACTACTTCCGTTTGGCCGTCTGTTTGTGGGTGGAATGTTGTACTAAACTTGAGATCCGTACCTGCTTGTTTAAAACATTCTCTCCAGAAAGTACTTTGGAATATCTTGTCACGGTCCGAGACGATCTATTGCGGAATCCCGTGAAGGCGGACTATCTCCTTCGTAAAAGCTGCAGCTACAATAACAGCAGTATAAGGGTGTTTAAGAGCTATGAAGTGCGCGTACTTACTAAGGCGATCCACCACGACCATAATGGAATTAAATCCCCTCGAATCAGGAAGACCTTTTACAAAGTTCATGGACACGTCTGTCCAAACTTGTTTGGGAATCGGTAACGGTTGTAAAAGGCCCGCGGGTGATTGGGTGCTGTATTTGTGTCTTTGGCACACCTGACAAGCTGCCACATATTGCGTAATATCGTGACGCATCCCTTCCCAATAAAACACCTGACCTATGCGCTTGGTTGTTTTGAGGACTCCTTGATGGCCCGCGCTTTTACAGTCATGTCCTTCATGTAGTATTAGCGCCACCTGTGGAGAAGAACAAGGTATTACTAGTCTATTCCGAAAAAAAGTCGTTCATTAACCACCGTGAATCGAGAATCTGTGCTTGTTGCACCCAACACTTCGGCTATCTTCGCCTGAATCTTGGTGTCAGCTGCTATCTCCGCGTATAACTCCTGCATCTGCAAAGACGAAGGTAAAGACAAGGCAAGACACCAATCCGTAGAACACGAGTATAACGCGTCAAAAGATATGCGAGATAAACCATCTGCCGCCTTATTTTCCAGTCCTGGTTTGAATTTAATTTCAAAGTCATAACCCAGCAATTTTATTAACCAACGTTGGTAATCCATTGTAACTTCACGTTGTTCCAAAAGAAACCGTAAGCTCTTCTGATCCGTGCATACGACGAAGGGACGTCCTAGTAAATAATGTTTCCATTTCTGCACGGCAAAAACGATCGCCATCAGCTCTCTTTCGTAAATCGGTTTGAGCTGTTCCCGCTCCGTCAATCCGTGGCTGTAATACGCTATTGGGTTCTGGTTCTGCATAAGAACTGCTCCCACACTAAAACCAGAAGCGTCATATTCAATAACAAAAGTGTCGGAAAAATTAGGGAGTGCTAAAACCGGAGCTGAAGACATTGCTGTCTTCAAGAGCTCAAACGCCTCTTGTGCTTTTGGAGACCAAGAAAAATTGTTCTTCTGAAGTAACGTTGTCAGTGGTTTCGCTATGCCCCCGTAATTTTTGACAAAGCGACGGTAGTAACCCGTCATACCTAAGAATCCGCGGAGGTCCTTCACAGATTTAGGGACTGGCCACTTCTCCATCGCTTCTGTCTTTGTTGGGTCAGTCGCCACGCCCGCGCAGGATATGATATGGCCGAGATACTCAATGTGTGCTTGGGCAAATAAGCATTTCTTCTTGTTGGCAAAAAGTTTCTGCGCAACGAACACATCAAAAACTGCTTGTAAGTGGCCTATGTGTTCGGAAATGGAAGAGCTGTAAATTAAAATATCATCAAAAAAAACTAAAACAAAACGACGTAAAAAAGGACGAAACAGCTTATTCATAAGGGCTTGAAACGTGGCTGGGGCGTTCATCAACCCGAATGGCATGACGACAAATTCGTAGTGACTGTCCATAGTGCGGAATGCTGTTTTCTCGATGTCAGCTTCACTCATTCTGATTTGATGGTATCCCGATCGGAGGTCCAATTTAGATAATATAACCGCGCCATGTAGTTCATCCAGTAGTTGATCAATCATCGGAATCGGGTATTTATTGGGGACAGTAGCTTGGTTCAGAGCTCTATAATCGACACAGAAACGCCATGAGGAGTCCTTCTTTTTCACTAGAAGGACCGGACTAGAAAATGGGCTTGCGCTAGGTCTGATTAAACCTGATTCTAGCATCTCGTTTACCAACCTCTGCATCTCTTCTTTGTGAGCATGTGGGTATCTATATGGACGAACTGAGATCGGGTCGGTGTCCTGTTTGAGGTAAATGGAGTGCTCGTGACCCCGTAGAGGAGGAAGGTCAACCGGGGCTGTAAAGATGGAGGCGTAACGAGAGCGCAACTCTGTGATGCGTGGGTCTGTGGGGGTGGACAAAACCTGCATTGACACAGCTAATAGTTCCATCGGAACTCCCTGTTTCAACAGATTATTAGTCGATGATAAGTATTTAAGAGATCGACTAGGATAAAGAAGAGAAGAATCTCCCTGCAAAGTGACTCTATGACCTGCATAATTGAACGTTAATGTATGCTTATCCCAATTGACCATACAATCACCTAAAGTACGTAGCCATTTCATTCCTAAAATAGCTGATGTCTAACTCTATAAAATCTGCTTCGAAACGACAACTCGCAATTTGGAAATGTATATTAGAGCAAAGTCCAGAACCTGAAACCTCCACGCCAGTTCCTAGCAACACCGAACAATTAGTGACAAGAATGCTAGGTATTTTTGCTTTGGAAACTAACCGAGGTGAGATGAAATTATTCGTGGCCCCGCTGTCAAACATTATGACTGCTTTAGTTTTTCCGAAATAACCCCAGAGTTTTGTCGCTGTGAGGTGATCAGTGCGCAAAAAAGCCTGCAAAGACAATGTGCAACATTCGGAAATTATAGAATGAGGAGCTACCGTAGGTGAAGACATGTAGTCTTCAATGAGTTCTACTTCCTGACCATCCACAACTGTGAGGACTTTTAAGTGTTTGTTCGGCAGTCATGACCTGGATGATAACGTTCTGCACACCTAAAACACTGCCCGCGACGTCGACGTTCTGAATATTCTTCTGGAGATAACCTCTCTGAACTTTTTTCTGTCCTGGGCTGAATCTGTTGTCCAGAACTTGAAGTTGTTGGCGTGTAAGTATGTGAAGACACAGGTTTGGTTCTCCACTGTGTTGTTCGACTCGGTGTTTTCTCAGTCCCAGGTGACCAATTCCGAGGTGGAGCCACCCGAGTGTTGGCCACTACTTGACATAAAGTTCTAGATTCTAGTCGGATCACAGATTCAATGAGCGCGTCCAATCCGACTGGTTTGAGCGACATGACAATATCCAACAGCGCTGGAGACAAAGCATTGAGTAAGATATGCTCCAAGTTAGTGTCTGTCAAATTCGGCACTTGAAAGGATAAATCCTCAAACTCCTGTAAAAGTGTTGCCAAAGAACCAGTCTGTTTTAGAGCAAACAGTCGCTGATCCGGAGGATCTGTGTTACCAAAACGTGTGATGACCAATTGTTTAAAATCTATCCTAGACACGAATGGTCTGCGACGATTCTTCCAATTAAACCAACTCAACACTGGTCATTCTATGCACCTAGCTACCAAACGAAGCTTCTCTTCTTCCGTGTAAGCTCCCACCACAAAGAAATTCTCAACTCTCGCAGTCCAATCAAACACATTAGAACCATCAAACACCGGCATTTCGAGTTTCCGAACTGACACATCACGAACATCAAGTGAAAGTGGGGTCAAAGCAGTATTACGATGTACAGAGTTAGAGACACCCTGATTTGTGTGTGTATGCAGCTCCGGAAGGGCAGCCAAAGATTCTTGGGCAATACCAATCTTGTTGTGATCGGTTAACAGAGCTGACGATGGAGATGTCGCCATAGGCTGTGTTGAATCTTGCACCAGAATCGAGTCCTTAGGCATAAGGATCGATGATGTTGACGATGTTTGTAATGTCACCGGTGACGCAACAGTCGGCGCCACTTGCCGGAGAAGATTCTCAATCATTGAAAATTGCGTCGTGATAGTCGATTCGAGTCTTGCAATCCGAGTATTGGATTCAACGATCTGTGATTCGAGAGCATCAAACCTTGTAGAATTCCCATCGATTGCCTCCTCCATACTTGCTAAGCGTTCTTTATTCGTCTTCTCTGGTCCCATGAAATCAAGAAGGTTATCGCGGCAATAGACTTCTCACCGCACCAGTTGATAAGACTTCGCAGCTCACACTGCACGAAACCTCTGAGAGGCGTTACGCGTTGATCGGAAAAGGAAATACACGGTGGATCGGGTTTCACGAGAGCCCGCCTCTCCCATACAATCCAGACTCAAAACTTGTCTAACCCAAATGTAAAAAGGCCCACCACATATATAGTGGACCTTACCTAATGTGATACATTTTAACTATTAGCCCAGCAACGGCCCAATTCGAAATAGAATTGTAATAGCTGTTACTTGACTTTGTAATAGCTGTTACTTGACTTTACAAACCTGAAACATAAACACAATTAATCGACTAAAACTTACGTACCTTAGTTACTTAGTTACTTGTTGAATGTGTCTTGCTCTGTTTCTTCCCTCACGTATGCTCGTAATGGTCTATCAAAGCTTCTTTGGATTTTATATATATATGAAAGTTGCAAACATTTATCCCCTCAACAAAAGTTTGATTTCCTATTTTTACTTGAGGAGACAGGATCAATGTAGAGTAATGACTAAGTTACGCTAACACGCGTGAATGTATTCTCACGCGTGTGTAGATTTGTAGGCTGACGTACTTTACATTCTTCCTCCTTTCTCGAGTCATTACAGTGAAAGAAAAAAAAGGACTTAAAACAGAAAAAATTTCTTTTTCTTTTGTTCTGTTTGTGTCAATGCCGAAATCTAGTTCAAGCTTCTCGTCTCTCCTTCTCATACTCTTCATCTTCCACCTCCTTTTGCTCTGTCCATCACTTTCGACTTCCGAATCTGAGCCTCGTGTTTTGGATCGTGAGATGTTAGAGATCCGAACAAATCCGAAGCCAGAGAAGATTAAGAGGAAAGTGAAGTGCTGCGAGATGCGAACTAGATCTCAATGCTCTGCTTACCCAAGATGCAGATGGTGTCGCAGTGAAGCTCTCGACGACTTTTGCTTTAGTAAAGCCGAAGCTTTGCGACTTCCAAGTCAAGTCTTCCTCTGTGAAGTATAAATTAACAGGTTTGATCGAAATAGGTTGTAGTAGTTTTTGCGGAGTCTCGGTGGAGATAAGAGAAAGAGAGGTTTCTTTTCAAAATTTTTGACTTTGTGTTGAAATCGCTTTGTAACACGTTTATTTGTTGTTGTAATTGTGTTGAGTTTTACAAGCTTTGAATTGAACTGGATCTTGATCCTCATATTTATTGGAAGGTGCTTATTCGTTGTTTCTTCTTTTTTCTTCGTTAAGTAATTTAATTTTGATCGAATCACTTTAGTAATCAAAATCGGATGAATTTGTGATCACTCTGTATGCTCTTTACTTGGAGTTTTGTTAGAGAAATGAACAAAAGGTGTTGTTGTTATATATTTGTCAATCGTTTAAGGAGCTGAACATATATCGAGTGCTTTAAAGCTCTCATTTTTGTATGAAAAGAAGACTCAGGGATTGATCGTTTCCCGTAATACTTTAGATGTATACGTAGTGTTTATAATCGACAGAAGAACTGCAAAGAAACGATTGAACCCTCAATGGATTCAATAAAATTTGAATCTAAGATGCAGCTTTTTTAGTCTTCAGGTGGTTCACTAAGTGGTAACTTGGTTTCTCTGTGATATGTTTTTGTTTTAAAGGTTATGGCTTGTTTGTTTGAATAGCATTTTGCATAGCGTTTTGGAGCTATGCTTTGGATCACTACTTGTTCTGATAGTTATGAGCAGCTAAGGCCATAGTGAGCACAGATCTATTCAAAGGCGTCTCTACCAATGTAAGTTTGTTGCTTTAATGAACCTTGTAAACGCTGAAGAATGCCTGTGCTCAGGAATCAGGAACCATGTTATCGGCAATAGTAGCTCTTCCTGTGAAGTATTTTCGCATATTATTTCGTGCATATAGCTTATGGCCGTTGGAAAGTTTCTTACTTAAAAAACTGTTTACTTTTCCCACAAATATCTGCTTTATACAAGTTGTTTTTTTTTATCTTTCAGGAAAAGCGCCTGATATTGGTATATGCAACATTGAAGCAAGAAATATCCCTTTTCAACCCAATAAACTGATTACATATAATCATCTTTCCCCCATCCCCCAAAGAAACAAATCCAAAGAAAACGTCCAATAAAAGGGAGAAAAATCTGGAAACAAAGATATATACAACATTATATCAGCCACTTTGCCAACAATCCTTAACTGCATCCCTCATATCCTCATATGCATAACAGCTATCTAGGAATTCCGCAAGTTTCAGCAGTTCTTGATCTTTCCAGTCATCAAAAAAAGCCTTTATAAGAACTCCATTCTCTGGCTGTAATGAGTAAGAAGTTGGATTGTCATCAACAATCAAAGCACTTCTGAGGTCATTTCCCACTACCAAAGATAAGTCCTTTACATATTTTCCATTGACTTCCGTACATGAATCTCGATATAGGCGCTGTGAGATCACACCGTTCTTGTCTAGCTTATCTAAAACCTGTGAAGCATATTCTTCCAGACCAGCTGTGAAAACCACTACTTTATAATTATCACTAAGCCTTTGCAAGAATTTAGTGACACCAGGACGTTTCACTACAAAGATTGGCATGATCTCCCTTTCCGATCTCATCATCACCATGAAATCATATTTAACTCCTGGAAGCTGCGTTGTCGAGTGAACCAATGTTTCATCAAGATCAAGAATTATTGTCCTTTTTGTCATCGTATAATTATTCAAAGGGTCCTCAGGTTTCTCAAGTTTTGTATGCCCGTGTTTTGTGGCTGGATTTCTGATGGTGGTGGCCGTAAAACACCTGGAAACACAATGCAGAAGGTGCAAATGGAATGTCAAGATGGACATTAATGGGTAAATTTTCTGTTGGTGTTGGTGAAACTTGGAATTTACTGGGTTTTCTTCGATGATTATTTCAGATGCCATTAGATTTCCCTCGGCTACTTGATTACTCGATGGAGAAACAAGTTTTGGTGAACAAAACTAACTTGCAGAAGCTCAGCAGCTCTTCTAATAGAAGGCTTGGTAGTGGTAAGATATTTCTGAATTTATCATCTGCTGAACATATATAATAATATCTAGAATCGAAGTGCTACATCTGTTTTAGTTATGTTTGTTTATGGGAAGTGGAGCAGATGTCTACTTTTAGAAAATTTAAGTTTGGAACATTAAAGCATAATTTTTCTTGTTGATGTACTCATGGATAACAATGTAAATACAACATGAAGATAGATTTATATTTAGAGGTTTAGAGATCATAATGGGATTTACAGCTGATGTTTATTGCTGCAGCTGTTACTTCACAGCTAAAGCTTTGGGGTGCCTGGTGAACTAGTTAAACTATAATCTGTTGAAATTTGTTTCTAACTTAAAATTGTTTCAGGTTTATTTTTACATAACAAAAATTTAATAAGAATCACTTATTGACATTTTATAAAATATAATGGTTTAGGTTACACGTAATAGAATCATTCTTCTTTAGAGTCCAAAATGACTAAAGACAAGATTTACATAATTCATATAAAAAATACCTTAAATGAGTTTTTTGGGTCAAGCATGGATAACTCATAGCTTCAAGGGTGATTGCTCTGTGAAACTTGTCTCAGTAATAGAATATTTATAGCCTAAGCGTTAACATTGATCAAAGTCCTTGTCTTGCAGCCAAGTCTTGGTTCATTGTTCATGTTTTCTTTGCATTTTAATCGCCAGAATCTATAGTAGGTAATGCATAAAATCATTCTAATGGATATTTCGAAACCAGTCAAGGCACTTGTAAGACTACCTTTTATAGTATATCATTTTCTTGTACTCTCTATCTAATGTTAAGGTAGAGTCTGTGGACTTTTTCCTCTACATATCATACTGAGATCATAACAATCTTTGTTCTGTAGATTAAGATGTTAATATCATTTCTTGTTATTGATTATATGCTAATCCAAAACTTCTTTTCCCGACTTTTCTTGGTTATATAATACACTTTTTGATGGTCTAAAGAAAAAAGGCTTACAGTTCATGTAGGTAAAAACGCTGAAGAAGGATGAGGAAGCATCCTTTTTACAAGGCAATAATTACCTTTTGGCTTTACGTCCCTCCCCAAAGTAAATCAACAAAAAGAAACAAAGAATCCCCAAAAATTGAAAACAGGTTTTCAACATCCATATATATGTGTATCAAATCAGTTTGTTGGATAGAAACTCTGTTGCTGCATCCCTTAAGTCTTCGTACTGATAACATCTATCAAAGAATTCAGCAAGCTTCATCAGTTCTTTATCTTCCATGTCATATATAAAAGGCTTAATGGGAACTCCATTGTCCGGCTGCAATGAGTAGGAGAAAGGGTTATCATCAATTATCAAGACACTACTGAGGTCTTTTTTCGCCACTAAAGATAAGTCTTTAGCATATCTTCCATTCATTTCTGTGCATGAATCTCGATATAGCCGCTCTGAGATCACATGGTTTACGTCAAGTTTGTCCAGAACCTGTGAAGCATATTCTGGCAACCCGGCTGTAAAAACCCCCACTTGATAGTTCTTACTGAGCCTTTCAAAAAACTCTGTAACTCCTGGTCGTTTCACCACAAACATCGGTATAACTACTCCTTCAATCTTTATCCTCACCATGAAATCACAATTACCCTTGATGGGTGGTTCCATTGTTGAGTGAACCAATGTTTCATCGAGATCAAGAAAGATCGTCCTTTTCTTGTCATTACGTCTTCTCAGAGGAGGCCACTGCTCGTGTTTCTTGAGCTTTTTGTAGCCTTGGTTTTGGTTGGCTGTGCTAGCTGTGGTGGCTAGACAGAGAAACCTGGAGATGCAACGCAAGAGTCGGTTGTGGAATGTGAAGACAGACTTCTTTAGGGATGTGAAGATGGAGCCAGCTGCTGCAACTGCCGCAGCCGAACATCTAGATTTGCAATGATGATGGCGGTTTCTCCTTCCATTTTTATGACATCCAAATGATCTCGGGTTTGGTTGTCCAAGAAATCCTTGGCATGCCATTATCAAGAAATCAGAGTTCAAAAGAGTGAGGAGAATTCCGCCTTTTTTTCTGCAGCTGGCTCAAAGTGAAACCTAGCGAATGGTGATATGTATATAGATCTTCGAAAGGGTCTAACTTCCATACCACATGGCTTTTGAACAGAAGAGTACTTGATTTGGTATAGCTTAGTTTATTCAGGTTGTGATTAGAAAGAAGCTGACTTATTCTTAGCATATTACCTGTTTTTAGGCATTGCCACGTATTTGAGGTCCAACTGTTTTATTCATGCGTTCTCTCATATACAGCAATATATCAATATGAAGACAGGAAGTCAAGGAACAAGTGTCCGAAATAATAGGGAGGTTCAGAGATTCATGAGATTACAGTTGAATTACTCCCTACTTTGGAGTGCTTCTTTCTACAGTGTAATATTTGAGCCTGTGCATAGAAATTTGAATGTATATAGCATTATACCAACAGATTTTGAAACCAATTCTTAAAATAGTACAGTTTAAAATCTTTATTAAGAGTGGTTATGAAGAGAGACTGAAATTGGCCTTTATATTACTCTTGACACTCGTAGAAAGATACATATCTTCAAATTTAAACCACATATAATATTTCATTTTGACTACTAGACAGGAATTTACAAGTTGATCAAAGAACTCTTTCGAAACTAAAGTTAACCGGAAGTGGAAACTACCGTTTTTAGAGTGTTACAAACATGATGTACATCAGGAACTGTTGATTTCATCTAC
This sequence comes from Lepidium sativum, assembly GCA_023374145.1. Lineage (NCBI taxonomy): Eukaryota > Viridiplantae > Streptophyta > Magnoliopsida > Brassicales > Brassicaceae > Lepidium > Lepidium sativum. The sequence goes on from JAKUCM010000447.1 coordinate 35,142, forward strand.
TTCTCATCGTGTTTAAGGGTGATCTGTCTCTACGCCGTGTTCTTGGGAGAATCAGAGGTCTGCAGCAAACCAAAGCGAAAAGCAACTCTGTAGCAAAAAGACTCATGCTGATCCAGACTAACAAAGTCTTCCGCCATTTCCATATAAGTTTTTTGAAGAAAGGAAGATCAGATTCAACCGACAGAGATGCGTCATACAGCTCTGGAATACCTGCCCCTGGTCGAAACTCCGCCCGTTGTTCGAGCATAACCTTTAAGCAAGCAGTGGGAATGTCTCTTTCTACAAAGCCTTTCAACTTCAAGCTCAAAGTTTGGATCTCAGAGACATAACCCGTCACCAAGGGAACCACTCTGAAGAATGTCTGAATAAGACGGATAGGCTCACTTCTGAATCTTAACATGCATGGACGTCTTATACTTGAAATCATTTGACCATCCGCAGATAAGAAGTCCACCCGAACCTTCAACAACACACATGATCAGATATCACAATGAATGAGCAAGTTGAAATAACTGAATTGAATAAACCTCATGCCAATACCTGAAACATGCCGAGATTTTTATTGTATGCAGACTCAGGTAATGTCATTGAAAGAGTGATATCCAACTTCTGGCCTCGAGGGATAACTTGCAAGCCCCTGATCTTCAATATTTCATTACTCTCCATGCAACTTTTATCACAAGTAACACCAGCACACGAGCTCATGGGCACGTATGCTTCTGGATTATTCTTGGTGTAATCGAAATTTAAGATCTCCTTGACTACAAAAGGTTTATCTGCTATACTGTTTATCATGTAACCACCAAGCATAAGCGCCGAAAAAAACAAGCCAAACAACACAATGCATACATAAACAGCCCAAAACAAACCCCATCCACACTTAGAGACAGTACTCAACACTCCTTTGGTATCTTTTAACCAGCTCAAACTAGAAGGATTCATAGTCCCAAATATCATATCAGTTATCCCTCCAACTCTTGACATTAGAAAGCGTCTGCCAAACCTAATTGTTCTAAAGGGATCATAAAAGAAGAGAACGCAGTAATGAAGAAACCATGGAGGAAATGTGAGTAAGCTTGTCATCAAACTGACTTGAAATTCGATTGCTTTGATCAGTAAATTAGCCAAAAATCCAAGGAGAGACCAATCTGTTACATTAGGTTCCTGGAGTTGTGGTGCCGATCTTGCGTAGTCGTCTCCTGGATCATCGCTCACGGTGGTCACAATGGATTCTTCAGTTATCTCTCCGCTCATGCAATGCCCATCCTGAAACGGGTCAACCCGGCTCAGATCCAAACCCGTATCATCCATAACCTTCCCTCCATCTTCAGACGAAATAGCGACATCAAAATTGTTCTCTTTTTCTGAAGATACATCAATTGGGTAATTGGTTGATTCAATTACGTCGCTGTCATCCTTCGTTCTTGTTTCGGAATCCCTCTCAAAATTATCGGAAGAGGAAGAAGGCTCCATTTCAATTTCGGAACAAATCCTATCCCGGCGATGTGCCGATTTTCGCCGCCGCGAGAGAGACGAATGTTGGCGGTTTGATTTAAAACGAACCGGCATGCAATCGTAGTAAAATTCGTCTGGCGCGTCGAGGAATCGATCGAATTCCTCGGTGCTGCTAGAATTTGATGAGGACTCCATTGTTTGATGTTTAACCCAGAAGAAGAGATTGCGTAAGCTTGAGGGATTTCAAATGCATCGGTGACGATAAGCATGATAGCTCAAAAACGTGACAAACGGCGTGACCAATTTTTTATAGTGTAATTCAATTTTTACACGTCATAACAGCCGATAACCGGAGTGGTCAATCAAACCGGATTATTTGACAACCGGAGCTCAATTCTTAACCAAACTCAGGAAATTGTTGTTTTAATTTATACTACTAATCCATACATAATCAATGTATCTAAGAACTGAGATTAGAAAACAATATTGAAACGCAAACTAGAATTGATTTGAGGTTTAGTTAGATATTCTTCCTCAAAGACATGATGGAGTTGGAATGAAATTTTATCTCCATAATAATCGTTTTTTACTCATAAAGTAGCGAGTTAAGTACAATGTTAGAATGTTAAAATCATAGATTATTTTGTTTAAGATTACGACTAATCTAAAAGATACTTAACTTTGCTTCTTTATTTTTTGTTCATAATAAAACCTTTGTTCGTATAAAATATGATTATGTTGGTATGAGTTGTAAGTTGACTTCTATGCTTCAAATTTCAAACTTCAAAAGTGATTCCACAATGACTTTATGAATGCAGAGACCAATGCAACTAACTTTTAAATATTCATCGCAGTTGAAGAACAAATATTTATCGTTATATTGTTAATATACAATAGATCTCAAGATTATTTTGCTTGATGATACAGGAATCACATTTGTTAGCCGAGGGGTCTTGGTCGAGTAGATTCGAGTCGAGGAAAAAGTCATTTTATTGGTATAGGCTAGAAGTAAATTACTTGCAAGCGTTGCAAATCATTTTTTTGGCCAGAACTTTCATATGATCTTTCTTGAATCTTGAGAAACTATAAACATCGGTTTGAAATGTCTAGTTAATAAAAAGAAAAAAATTTGTTAAACAATCTTTTTTTTTAAATTAATAATTAGACAGAACTGATAAGTTTTGACCCATAATTTAATATACAATTTACTATACCGAAAAATGATCGAATCTTTGATGCCAAAATTATTAACTGAATTATCTTAAACACTATATTAAAATTTTGTTGACAATAATCAGTCGGCTAAAGTTTCTAAAACATATAATTTTGGTTATGACATGTTTTTGGTAGTAATGGAAGAACTTTGTTTATTGGTTGATATACTCACATACTTTTGGTAGTAATGGAAGCATATTGTATGTTGATTGATATAAAAGTCAAAACTTAACTGCCCATTACACGAATAAAAATTAGTTTTCAATCTCTACAGCTACATATAAAAAACAAAATAGTGAAGACATAACAAACTAGTTTTGTTTTTAACATGAAAAATACTTTTTTGACGATACATTTAGCTGCCTGGGTGATTTGTTAGATTAAGATGAAAATAAAAATTAATTATTTAAATAGAGTAAATATTTAAAATTATTATAATAGTTTTTTTTTAATTTTATAAATATCATTTTAATCAACTCTACTAAACTAACAGATGTAACGTAGTAGAGTTTAACTGCGTGTAGTAGAGTTGAATTGTGCGATAAATCCGTGCATGAAAGAGTTAAAGTTTAACTCGTGGTAGAGTTAAAGTGTTTACTAGAGTTACTAACCTTTGTAGTAGAGTTGATTCTGAATACCTAGACTACATCCATAGTAGAGTTAAAATTACGAATTTACCCATTAGTTATTAGCTCATCTGCCGTGCACCTAACTGCTTCCTCCATAAGAGACGCCATTAGAGCTTTCTTTAAGCTCCTTTGATTCTTTCAAGGTCCTTCATTGTAGTATTTATTGGCTTTTTCTGTTTGGATCTATGGATCAAATCATTTTGGTTTGTGGGATTTGGAGTTTTAAAGAAAGTCGATGAAGTTTATCGGTGGACCAGTCCTACGGGTGTCGAATCATAGACATTGGTGAAGATTTAAGGTTCAATGAATTTCTGGAGATGATTTATGCTGATTTCGGTTTGCATCAACAGTATCATGAGGTAAAATTAAACTACATGCCAATTGTAGTCATTCATTCATTACCACAAGATACTCCTCCTGTCTTTGTAAGTAACACAAGACAATTGCAAGTGTTTGTGCAACAATTTTCTAAAGAACCAATGTGTCTATGTGTAGAGATTTCCTGTAGATCTCGTGTGTCAGCGAGTTTCCCTGAAAAAGGTAAGGGTTAAGGTAACAATGACGAGAAATTCAATTGTAAGTGGGAGAACTATGATGCTTCGTGTAATAGATTTGACCCTTGGTCTAATAGAGTTAATCTTTTGTCTAGTAGAGATGGCCCTTGTAGTATAGTTGGTCAAAAGTGTGGTGTAGTTGATCCGATGTTTAGTAAAGGTGGACCAACCAATGAGCGTATGCTAGATATTGTGAAACATGAAAATGAACATCCTGAGGACAAAGATGTGGAATTCCGATTTGGCTATTGCGATGATATGGATGGCGTAAGCTCAGATGATGAAGATTATATATGTGTTCGTAGAAAATTGAAGGAAGAAGAGAAGAAATACCTCTTGGAGAAAGCAATGGGGTTGGATTTGAAGGCTGAGTATTTGGACATAATGTCAGCACTAGCATTGGTTGTTGGGCAACGATACTCATCAAAAAAAGAACTCGTGACAAGGCTAAAGACTTTTTCTGTCTTACAAAGGTTTGACTTGATGTTGTGGCTTCATCGAAGACAATGTTAGATATGAAATGTTGGGTACCATACTGTTAGTGGAGAGTGCAAACTTAACCTGTTAATGACGGTGGTTGTTTCTTTGTCCAGAAGTATAGGGGAGAACATAGTTATTCTATTACTGAAGTCTTTGGATGGTTAGACGTGGAATTTGTAGGTGGAATTGGGTCATCTGTTCTTTGACACGTTGCTCATTCAATGAACAAGCGATTCGGTCTAAAGGTACAAACTTCATGTAACGTAATTCGGCATGGTGGAGTTAATCTTATTGTTGTAGAGTTAGTGTGGAAATAATAGAGTTAATCTTCCTTGTAGTAGATTTAATGTTAATCTTCCTTGTAGTACAATTAAATGTTGGTATGGTGGAGTTAACTTTTACATAGTAGAGTTAATGTGGAAATACTGGAATTAATCTTCCTTGTAATTGAGTTAATATAGTCACGGTGGAGTTAAACTAGTTTATTGTAGAGTTAAATGTCCTCGTAATGGAGTTAAGGTGGAAATAGTAGAGTTAATCTTCCTTGTAGTGGAGTTAATGCAGTCACGGTGGAGTTAAACTAGTCTTTAGTATAGTTAAATGTCCTTGTAGTGGAGTTAATGTGGAATAGTAGAGTTAATCTTCCTTGTAGTAGAGTTAATGTAGTCAGATTAACTTGTATAATAGAGTTAGATGTCGATATGATATGATGGAGTTAATTTTTACGTGGTAGAGTTAATGTGGAAACTAGTAGAGTTAAATTTCCTTGTAGTAGAGTTAAATATCCAAACGTTGCAAGTTTGCAGATGTCGCAAATGTTTTTGTAGATGTCGAAAATTTCCTTGCGACACCCTTGCGACATCTGTGCCCCTGATGTCGCAATGGCCTCGCAAAACCTTTTATTTATATAAAAAAAGGTTCGAGATGCTAAGTATAACGATTTGTCAAAAAAGATATGTGAAAGGACTTATAAAATAAGTTCGAGGTTTATCCCAATATCTGAAATACATATTAACCCAATTGATCCTGAGTACCGTATGAATACGATTGATCGATCCCGATTAAAGTTTTCGAGAATTTACATGAAAATAATTATTGAATAAGTTCGAGATTGATCGTGAGTACCAAAACTTATTAATAAGATGGATTATTGATTATCGATGTATCATCAATTTCTAGGGATTTTTACTTTCATATATTCATATATTTTACGGTTACTGTCCGGGGAATGGTTGGGGTTGTTCGTTAAAAAAATCAGAATCTGCAACCTCTTTGCTATGACAGGACCACATACGTATCAAGGCTGTAGCAAACCTTCGACATCCTTGCGACATATGTGGCCTACTACACCATTGCAACATATGTGGTCCTGAAGTCGCAAATTCAAGTTTTAATAAAACAAAAAGAAATTGGCTTAGAAGCTACAAAGGACTTATAGAATAACTTCGAGGTTTGTCCCAATATATGAAATATTAAACCAATTGATCCCTAGTACCGGATGAATACTATTAATACGTTTGATCGATCCCGAGTAAAGTTTTTGAGAAGCTACATGAAAAGACCTATAGAATAAGTTGGAAATTGATCCCGAGTACCAAAAATTATTAATACGATTGATGATTGATTATCGATGTATCATTGGTTTCCATGGATTTTCACTTTCATAGGTTCATACATTTGACGGTGTATCAATATAGGTGGTCTAGATGTCGCAAGCATCATTTTGAAATTAGTAATTTTTACAAAGATCTTACGTAGGAATCAACCAATTCTCATAACATGAACCTAAGAGAACAATGGAAAATGAAGTAGGAATCAATTCTCATAAGCGAACACAAATTTCGAACATTTTTGTAATAATTGTTGTAATAATTACTAATGTGAAAACACTGTATGCGACGTCCTTATTTTCCTAGTACATGACAATTTTTATTTCTAAAATTTTCTTTTTTTACATTTATTTTTTTCCTCACTATTTTATCTCTCTAATTTATTGTGATTTTGTGTGAAAATACAATCACATGGAGGGGTTATTTATAAGGAAAAATGAAATGTTGCTATGGAATTGCGATATTGTATAAGTCCAACGCAATATCATCGAAATGATGTCGCACGAATTGCAATGGAGCGAAGGTGTTGCAAGGACATCACAATCATGTGATGTTGTTGTGACGTTACTACACGCGTCGCAATAGCATCACAAAGCCATCGTACAATCTGCGATGGATTTGAGACATTTTGTTTACATCGTATCTTTGCGATGCTTTTGCATTGCCAAATTTTTTATCGTAAGAGCATCGCAAAATGGAAGAAATTTTTGCGATGGCATTATGGCATCACAATTTTCTGTCGCAATTGACCTGTTTTCTTGTAGTGTAATATTTCGTTCAGTCTTCAATAGTAGAGTCACCCATATGTAGTGGAGTTAACACTCGTGTAGTGGAGTTAGCACTGTCTTAATAAAGTTAATTCATTCGTAGTAGAGTTAACCCATTTGTAGTGGAGTTAACACTCGTGTAGTATAGTTAACACTGCCTTAGTAGAGTTAATTCGTTCATACTAGAGTTAACTTTTTTTGTTTAAATGACAAACAAGGGTCGAGGAAGCTAGGCAATACAATGTGCAGGACATAGACGAACACCAGGCTGTTGTTACACGTTCTGAATCTTCTCATTTGGTCAATTTGACTGAGAAGACGTGTTCTTGCAAACAGTACAACGTCAAAAGAATTCCTTGTTTGTATGCCATTGCTATTGTTGAAGCTTGGAAAAAGGCGACAAGCAAACTTACACATCGATACTATCACACGACCTTCCTGTACAACACATACCCCGGTAGTATTTTTCCTAGGGATGCTGTAATTCCCGTTCTGTTCGATGTGAGTCGTAAGGTGTGTAATCCGCCACATGTGCGTCAACAACCAGGGAGGCCAAAGAAACCAAGGATAAAGAGCTGGTTCGTGTGTTCACAACCGCCAAAACATCCAATGAAAGTTGCAGCTTGTTCTAAATGTAAGTCTCTAGGTCACAATGCCCGTACATGTAGTAAAAGAATTCATTCTTGAATAGTAGAGTTAACTCTTGTAGAAAAGTTCGTACTTATTTAGTAGAGTTAACCTCGTTATGGTAGAGTTAATTCTTGTTTGGTAGAGTTAGTTCAAGTATGGTCTTTCGAATGGTAGAGTTAATTCTTGTTCAATAACTGAATTGTATTTCTAATGGTAGAGTAATTGTTGTTGTCAATAATACCCATATACCCTATATATTCATATTAATACTATCGAAGGACCAAAACCAAGTAAGATTGGTCCTAAAATAGTATAAAAGATCACATCTTTGCGATAACATGTGTTAAGAACATGTGGGTTTACACTACGACTATACAAATATACAAATATACTACTTTAAGACTATATAAAGTAAGACTATACAAATCTACAAAGCTACTACTCTAAGACTATACAAACTAAGAGTATACAAATCTACAAAACTATTACTCTAAGACTATACAAACTAAGAGTATACAAATCAACAAAGCTACTACTCTAAGACTATACAAATTAAGATTATACAAATCTATCAATCCAGCAGGAGGTCTTGGGAGGCTGTAATGAGGGCGACCTTATCACACAATTGTTGCGGACCTGGATCAGTGTACACAATTTTCTCCTCTACTAGAAGTTCCTCTCTGAATTCAATGACATATTTCAGTTGAGAGAAACTAGTTCTCATCATTAATACATTCAAGTTGCATCTGAGGGCTAAACACTCGATTGGCTTCAGAGTGTACACGTCATAGTCGCTTGATTGTTAATTACGTAATTTGCCCTTAACAACCCAGAAAATTTTGTATTTAACCGAGCTAATGTGTGGACACATCTCCTCGGCTGAGAAACGCTTAATCATCTTGGGAATCATCACGACATATGACCTACAAAAAAGAAAAACTCTACTACAAGGTAAATGAACTCCACTATACATGTAAATGAACTTTACTATACGGTAAATGAACTCTACTACAAGGTAATTGAATTATACTATACGATAAATGCTCCACCTCATGGTAAATGAGCTATACTATGCAGAAAATGAACTCTACCACAAGTTAAATTAACTCCTCTATACATGTATATGAACTCTACTATACGTTAAGTAACTCTACCGCAACTACTAGTGAAACTCTACTAACTCTTAGTATACCTCTACTATATTGAATTTGAGTAACTTACTTGCATGACTCCATCATTGTAGCAACGACATTGCAAGGATGGTCAGGATCGTATATACGAATCCTCCCTTCTAACAGATTAACCTCAAGGGCCACCCAATGGTTGTTGTTAATGTTATGAGGAATGTAAAGTGTATCTACGTCTCTCATCCTCATGTAAACCCATTGGGCCACGGGTAATCATCCTCATGTCCCACATAATCTCTTGTGTATGTGTTACACCAAAAAACACAAAACATCGGATCGAGGAAAGAAATCCGAGGACTCCTGAATGGATTGGGATTTTCCAAAGATCGTTGCCAAAAAAGATGCATACCGGCTGACGTATGCTTTAATCAAAGAGTAATATAACTCTATCAATCAATAACTTAACTCTACTAATACTCTAAATGAACTCTACTACATATAACTTGACTCTACCAAACTTTTTATTGATCTCTAATGCATTGAACTTACCATATCGTGTAGCCACTCATATTGATCGATAGGCCACCTCTATTTTGGGGTGACCAAGCGGAAATAAAAATCCGCAATTGGACTCGGGCTATCGTTGATCGTAATGTCCCTAAACAAATTGTTAATGCGGTGTAAAAAATCAAAGAATTTTTATGCATCACAACACATAGTCACATTATCAAGGCGAAATAGATACTAACAATTCATGCAACACATAGTCACGTAGTCATAATATTTTTATTTGAGGAATAGCCCCAAAAGGATCATTAACACGAGGAGAATGAACCTCATTCTTATGAATTCTTTTGACAACAAAACTGTTGGGAATGTCCTGCAATCATTTGTACTTACTCGTGTGTCGGTTCTAACATCGAGATTAGAAAAAGTCATATGGTACTAGGGGTTGTAATGGCTTGCTAGAGTCCACTTATAATCTGTGAGTTGAAATACTCACTGCTTATACTATATGATCCTATTAGGTCACACACCTAAGCAAATGGAGACAATTCAATAGGAAATGATCATTATAGGAATGATTCATGACTTGAGCGTAATAATACATGGTTTCAGATGAGAACATGTGTTTTAGGCCATGCCTAAATTAATCCTAATTCAACTAGGAATTAATTATGTATTTTGGGCTGGGCCTAAATTAATCCTTATTCAACTATGAATTAATTAAGTGTTTTGGGGTGAGCCTAAATCAATCCTAGTTCAACTAGAAATTAATTAGGTTAACTTAAACTCCCTATATATATGATATAGGGCACGTTTTTGATAACAAGATAACCCCTAGTCGCTCATTGCACAAGTCGAAACCCTAAGAGAATTGCACACAAAGTTGTAGCAGACTTTTCTCCTACTTGCGTGCGTGTGGACTATCAATAGAGGTGCTACACTTGGAGCACTTGCTGATCTTATACCTGATCTTATCTCCGCTGCACCAATCAAACTTCAGGTATAATCGAGTTTCCTATTTTTCAGATTCAATTAAGTTAATACAAGACCTAGGGCTTATGGTCTTTGCTAGATTAGTCAATTGATAATTGTCGAATTGCTTAAAAACCTAAAAGTGGTACCAGAGCCAGGTTGTATTCTTATTGAAATCTGATGTTTACATGCTTGATTGATTGATTAAAAGTTTATTTTAATTGAATTAGAATTGCATGATTAGGGTTTTGATGAAATCAAAAAATCAGAGCTGATTTTATTATTGCTGAAATAGAAAATTTGAGTTGGTTGTAATCTTAATGAAATCTAATGTTTTCAAGCTTGGTTGATTGATTAAAAGTTTATTTTAATTGAATTATAATTTCATGATTAGGGTTTCATTCAAACCAAAAAATTAGGGTTTCATTAAAATCGAAAATTAGGGTTTTGTTGAAATAGAAAAATCAGAGCTGGTTGTAACCTTAATGAAATCTGATGTTTTCATGCTTGATTGATTTAAAGTTTGTTTAATTGAATTAGAATTGCATGATTAGGGTTTTCATTGAAATCAAAAAATTAGGGCTTCATTGAAATCGAAAAATTAGGATTTCATTGAAATAAAAAATTAGGGTTTCTGGTTTCAGGGTTATGATGTGATAAACCAAAATAAAATATAATCTAATTTAAAATAGCCATGAATGATCCAGTTTAATAAGATTAGACCGAATCTGGGTTTCTCGCAATCGGTTTAAGAAAAATTATACCAAGTAGGAGAAAAACCAACCGGCACAGGGTCATGATTAGAAAAATTATAAATAAAATTTTAAAGCCTTTGATTTGATTTCTTTGGTTTTTAAATCCTCTTTTAAACCTCTTGAGTGCATATATGATATACATTCAAGTTAAAGTTTAGTTCCTCAAACTAATATCAAGAAGTTGATGTCTTTCCACTTCACGTCAACTGTCAAGAATCGTTTCATCGTATAGTGGGCTAGCTCGAGTTAGGTACCTACTTTGACATGGGTGAGGCAGATGGTAACCATTACCATATGATTATGAGATTGGTTTACTTGACTGAGCTATCAAGACCGTCTTGAGATTTGAGACATCAGAGTGATTTTGGCGTATGAGATGTCAAATCACGACCGAGAGTTATATATATTATATAACTAGCAAATAAGTTGCTTAACTAAATAACTGAGGTATGGGCGATGAGCTCAACTCACTCAGATTTTTCTGAAATATGGATCTCAGGATCATTGTATTCAATGGAGGAACTATTGATTGAACACAATGTGAGTTTTCTTAAATATGTTAAGATTTCTCAACACTTAAACCATCATAACTAAAACTCCTTACCTCTCTTAATTTCAGCTATGACAAATAACAACCATAACCACAACTCATTCTCCGTTCGATCTGTCCTTGAGAACGACAAGTTGATTGGGAAGAATTTCCTGAGTTGGTACCATAACCTGAGAATTGTTCTTATGCAGGAGAAGAAAGACTATGTTTTGGAACAAGTCTTGCCTCCTAGACCGGCTGCCGATGCCAGTGTTGCAGCTAAGAATGCTTGGATAAGCATTCCAATGATGTGATAGATGTGCAATGCTTGATGCTTGTGACCATGATCTCGGAACTGCATTTGCAGTACGAGAATGTGGTGTCACCCATCGAGATCGTGACTGGCCTTAAGAGAATGTTTCAAGAACATGCACAATATGAGAAATACCAAACGGTGAAACTTCTCATCGAATGCAAACTATCGAAAGATGGTTCGGTGAGTTGTCATGTCATGAAAATGATGGGTTATATTTATAATCTAGCTAAACTAGACTGTCCCCTTAGCCAAGAGTTGGCTACGGACATCATACTTCAGTCACTGCCGTCTTGTTATCATCAGTTCGTATTGAACTATAATATGAACAACATGACAAAGACGTTGACTGAGCTGCATGAAATGCTTAAGACAGCAGAGACAAATGTCAAGAAGGGCGCCACGCCTGTACTCTTAGTGCAAGGGGGTAAACCGTTTAAGAAACGTGGGAAGGACAAGGGTAAGGGAAAACCTAAAGCTGACCCGGTTGTGAAACCGACCACATCCATACCCAGAACCAGGCCCGACGCATCTAAACCGGACGTTTGCAATTACTGTCACGAGCAAGGACATTGGAAAAGACACTGCAAGATATATTTGGAAGATTACAAAAAGATGAAGAAGCAGTATGACGCTCCTTCAGGTATTTTTGTTATCGAAGTAAATGTTGCTTCAACAATTTCTACTTCATGGGTACTTGATATCGGTTGTGGTGCTCATATTTGTACTAATATGTAGGGCCTAAGCAACAGTAGAAGCTTGGAGAAGGCGCAAGTGGACTTACTTGTTGGAAATGGTGCAAGAGTTGCTGCATTAGCCGTAGGAACAAATAATTTGTGTCTTCCATCTAGTTTAGTTTTGGTTTTAGAGAATTGCTACTATGTACCTGCTATAAGCGGAAACGTTGTTCTTGTTTCGGTTTTGGATACTAAAGGTTTTTCATTTTCGATTAAAAACAAATATTGTTCCTTTACTCGAGATGACTTATTTTATGGCAGCGCCCCGTTATCGAATGAGATTTATATTCTTGACCAATCTACACCTATATATAACATTAATATCAAACGCTTCAAAGTAAATGATTCGAACCCGAGTTTTCTTTGGCATTGTCGTTTAGGGCATATAAACGAGAAACGCATCCAAAAACTTCAGCATGATGGGCATTTGGACTCATTTGATTATGAATCATTTGAGAAATGTGAATCTTGTTTATTGAGAAAAATGACAAAGGCTCCTTTCAACAAACTCAATGAAAGAGCCAACGATTTATTAGGCCTTATACATACTTATGTATGTGGTCTGATGAGCGTAAGTGCCAGAGGAAATTTCAACTACTTCATTACATTAACTGATTACTTCTCGTAAATACGGTTATGTCTATTTAATGAGACATAAATCAGAATCTTTTGAAGAGTTCCAAAATGAAGTACATAATCAACTTGGCAAGAGTATTAAGGTTTTTCGATCTGATCGAGGAGGTTAATTCTTAAGTCAAGAGTTCAGCGACCATCTGAGAGATTGTGGAATTATTTCACAACTCACTCCTTCCGAAACACCACAATGGAATGGTGTGTCTGAGAGGAGGATTCAAACATTACTTGGCATGGTTCGATCAATGATGAGTCACACTCATCTTCCGTTATCCTTTTGGGGATATGCTCTAGAAACTTCTGCGTTTACGCTGAATAGAGTGCCATAAAAATCAGTGGCAAAAACACCATATTAGATGTGGACGGGAAAAAATTCACAATCTGTCTTTCCTGAAGATTTGGGAATGCGAGGTTTATGTGAAACGATTAATATCCGATAAACTTGCATCGAAATCAGATAAATGCTTCTTCGTTGGTAATCCGAAGGAATCCAAGGCGTCTATTTCTACAACCGAACCGAGAACAAAGTGTTGTTGCTCGACATGGTGTTTTTCTTGAGAGAGAGTTTCTTTCTAAGAAAAATAGTGGGAGTAAAGTACAACTCGAAGAAATTCGAGAGGTACAGGAAGATGCTCAATCCGTACAGGAAGAGTAGCCGTTAGACTCGTAAGATGTTGTCGAATAACCACCTGTAGAGCCTGAAGTTCGCAGATCCGGTAGAATCCGTCATGAACCTGCATACTTCAAAGAAGCAATGATGGGCCCTGACTCCGAAAAATGGTTAAAGGCCACACAATCCGAAATTGAATCCATGTCAGAAAACCAAGTTTGGTCGTTGGTCGATTTACCTCATGGTGTGAAAGCAATCGAGTGTAAATGGGTTTTCAAGAAGAAAATTGATGTGGATGGTAACATACAGATTTATAAAGCTAGACTGGTAGCTAAGGATTTCAAACAAGTCCATGGTGTTGACTATGATGAAACCTACTCTCCAGTAGCTATGCTTAAGTCTATTAGGATTCTCCTAGCGGCTGCTGCTCATTATGATTATGAGATTTGGTAGATGGATGTCAAAACCGCGTTCCTGAATGATATTCTGGACGAGGATGTGTATATGACACAACCCGATGGTTTTGTTGATCCTAAAACTGCTGGGAAAGTGTGCAAACTTCACAAATCCATTTATGGATTGAAGCAAGCATCACAGAGTTGGAATCTTTGTTTCTATGAAGGAGTCAAAGAATTTGGCTTCATCAGGAACGAAGAAAAAAGATTCGTATACAAGAAGTTTAGTGGGAGCACAATTGTGTTTCTTGTGCTGTATTCGGATGATATCTTACTTATCGGAAATGACATTCCGTTGCAGAAATTCGTTAAGGCTTGGCTCGGAAAATGTTCCTCGATGAAGGACATGGGAAAAGCCGCCTATATTCTTGAAATCAAGATCTATCAAGATAGACCTAAAAGGATGATCGGATTGTGTTAAGACACTTACATGGATAAGGTCTTGAGCAGATTCAGTATGCATGATTCCAAGAAGGGCTTCTTACCAATGTTTCATGGCATGGTTCTAAGCAAGACGGGGTGTCCCAAGACACCTGCTGAGCGAGAACACATGAGTAGGATTCCCTATACTTCTGCAATAGGATCCATCATGTACGCTATGATTTGTACTCGTCCAGACGTTGCTTGTGCATGAAGTAGGACAAGCAGGTACCAATCAAATCAGATGAGACTCACTGGACTGCCGTCAAGAACATCCTGGAATATTTGAGGAATATTAAGGATATGTTCTTGGTGTACGGAGGTAGTGAGAGGTTGGTTATTAGTGGATTCACGGATGCAAGCTTTTAGATGGATAAGGTTGATTTCCAGTCTCAGTCCGGTTACGTCTTCTGTCTGAATGGCGGTGCAGTTAGTTGGAAGAGTTACAAGCAAAGCACCATAGCTGACTCCACTACTGAAGCTAAATATATCGCTGCTTCTGAAGCTGGAAAGGAAGCTTTTTGGATAAAGAAGTTCATCTATGAACTTGGTGTGATTCTGAGTATTGCTGAGCCGATGGCGCTGTATTGTGATAACAATGGAGCCATTGCACAGGTAAAGAAGCCCAAATCGCACCAGATATCCAAGCATATGGAGAGGATATATCATCTGATTAGAGATATCGTTTAAAGATGAGACGTGAAGATCAGCCGAGTTTCAAGCAAAGAGAACATCGCTGATCCTTTGACGAAAGTACTTTCACGGACTACGCATGAGTATCATGCCAATTGCATAGGCCTTAGGTATCTTAAGATGTAATCTTAGTTCCAGTGCGAGTTATAATAGTTTTATGTTATTATGTAAACATACTTTGGTTATGTTTTAATGAAATTATTTCAATTTTATTTAATACTTGTATTAAATATTTATCCCGAAATAATCATGACATTCTTTTAGGTCATCAAGTTGAGGACTTGATCATGAAACCCTATTGGCGTAAAAATGAATGAATTATTTCATTCCCTAGTCAATGGTTATTAAAATGGGATACTAATAGACTAGTATGTGAGGTGACTGATGACTAAGTTTCATAGATTCATTGATAACAAGTATCAAGTCAATCACATAGATGTGTGTCACATGAACATAGCATCGAAAATGGCCCCCTATGAGAACTCTACGAGATCGTATAATGAGTGTCATAAGAGATTCTTATATGACTATAGAGCATAGTCCTTAGACCTGAGTTCATGTTGTTTTCTTGCACATGAACTGGTGTGTTTTGAAAATTTCAATCGCCAACTGTAACGGGTGGTTATAAAGGAATTTGTCGGACAGATCATGAAATGTGAGAAAGGAACAGAGGATGGAATTTGTCCCTCCTATATGCGGGAGAAAGATATCTCTAGGCCCTTCGAAAGATTTGATACTGTAAAATGAATGGTCGTGCTCAAGCAAGGTGAACGACGCTTGTTTGCTCTATCAGTACAAATTCAAGTTCGATGAACATTGATCTGGCTCATTAAAATAAGGATGACACGAACTCTTGCCTTAGAGTAGATAGAGATATGGAGACAAAGGGATTTTGGGAATATATGATTCTAGTACAAGTGGGAGATTGTTGGGAATATCCTGCAATCATTTGTACTTACTCGTGTGGTCGGTTCTAACATCAAGATTAGACAAAGTCCTATGGTACTAGGGGTTGTAATTGCTTGCTAGAGTCCACTTATAATCTGTGAGTTGAGATACTCACTGCGAGTACTATATGATTCTATTGGGTCACACACCTAAGCAAATGGAGACAATTCAATAGGGAATGATCATTATAGAAATGATTAATGACTTGAGCGTAATAATACATGGTTTCGGGTGAGAACATGTGTTTTCGCCAAACCTAAATTAATCCTAATTCAACTAGGAATTAATTATGTGTTTTGGGCTGGGGCTAAATTAATCCTAATTCAACTAGGAATTAATTACGTGTTTTGTGTTGGGGCTAAATTAATCCTTGTTCAACTAGGAATTAATTGGGTTAACTTAAATTCCCTATATATATATGATATAGGGCACATTTTTTATAACAAAATAAACCCTAGTCGTTCATTGCACAAGTCGAAACCCTAAGAGAATTGCACACAAAGTTCTAGCAGACTTCTCTCCTACTTGCGTGCGTGTGGGCTATCAATAGAGGTGCTACACTTGGAGCACTTGTTGATCTTATACTTGATCTTATCTCTGCTGCACCAATCAAACTTCGAGTATAATCGAGTTCCCTATTTTTCAAATTCAATTAAGTTAATACTAGACCTATGGCTTAGGGTTTTTGCTAGATTAGTCAATTGATAATTGTCGAATTGCTTAAAAACCTAGCAAGAACAACCTATGAAAGGGGATACCTGTAAGAAGAAAAAAAATGGTAAATGAACTCTACTATAAGGGTATATAAACTCCATTTTACATGTAATTGAACTCTACTATACTTGTAAATGAACTCTACTATACGATATATAAAATCTACTTTACATGTCATTGAACTCTACTATACTTGTAAATGAACTCTATGATACGGTAAATAAACTCTACTATACTTGTAAATGAATTCTACTATAAGGTAAATGAACTCTACTATAAGGTAAACGAACTCTACTGTTTAAGTAAATAAACTCTACTATACGGGTAAATGAACTCTACCATACAGGTAAAATGAACTCCAATACATTTGAAATGAACTCTATCATGCTGTAAATTTAATCTACCTGGTTCGCAGCGAGTACTCGTTCCCGAGTCTCTCTTAGTAACACGTATTCCATACGCATTACCTCCGCCTTTATTTGTTTACCCTTTTCAGGAGAATCCACCATGTTTATGACACAAAGCTCTGACATTCCCGGCTTTGTTTTCTCACCGTAAGGTATTTTGTCAAGAGGTTCTTCTTCAAAATGTTCTTCTCTCTCTTGATTCCTAACAATCCGTGATAACGGGCTGAGAGGGCCGAATGTCTCCTCACTCTAAATAACCTATTTATTCTACAAAATATGTAAAAAAAAATCAACTCTACTAAATTGCACATCAACATTATTAAACAGAATAATCAACTCTATCAAAAAGACTTATTAAACACGAGTTTACTTGGTTGGGTGGGATGGTATGTTTGGTGATGTCTTGGGACGCTTCAGTGTCATCGAGGTGAGAATCTTGTGTTTGCCTAATTATATTTCGGACAACTCCTGAACCTGCACTTGGTGTTTTCTCTGAGTCCGAATCTACCAGGTGGCCGCTCCCAACGAGGCGTCTGCGAAGAATAACTCTACTATGTCAACTTGACAATTATTAGAGTTGCTAATAGTGGTAGAGTTCATTTTTATGGTTTAGTAGAGAAGTATTAACATGAATTGTTTGGTAGAGTGTATCAAACGATACACATAACTCGACCAAACCATATAAATAAGCTTTGCCAAAATTAACAACACACAACTTTATGTTTCTATGATATTTGTACAAATATATATGTAATGTTAACAATTCAAATGTTTGTACATAGGGTAAACTTCGTGCTCAGGATCGCCTTCTATGTCTACACCACGATTCACAACAGGTTTAGGAGTTCGATGTGGTGGAGTTGTGTGACCTCCATCCTCCTCCTCAACCTTTTTGTGCTCCAAGGTATATACAACAGGTTGCACCATGTTCTCCTCCAGCCTAAGAATCCTCATAAGCATTGTTGTATTGTCTGAGGTGTTACGCTCCAACCTAAAAACACGGTCAGAGAGCATGGACATGTCTGCCCTGGTCTCCAACCTGTTATCCTCCGAACGCAACAAACGATCAGGAAACACATTGTGCTCATGTCTCATCCCTTCAAAGGCTTTGGTCAAACCTCTAAGAGTGTCAAGCAAAGCACTCGACTTCTCTTCTTTCTACTTTTTCTTTTTAACGACTGTCACCACATCCTTCAATGTAGTGGAGTCATCCATCTCTTTCCTTTTCTCCTTATGTTTGACCACATCATTTTGTTTTTTCTTATCTTTCACTTTTTTCATTGCCTCATTTGTATGAGCACTACGCTTGCTTATCATCTCCTAGACATAATCATCTACTTTCCTCTTATTACTTATGTCCCAAACAGATTCTTCTAGATGGAAGACAAGTATATCTCCAAGCATAGTGTCTATTATCAGATCTACAATATCGTCTGGCCAAAAAGACATTATCTCCAGAGGCTTTGTAGTTAGCTGCTTAAGACGTACCTGGTAGACGAGAAGATGCAACTTTATTAAACATAAATTAACTCTACTAAATCACCAATCAACTCTACTAATCTGAACTCTACTACACATAAATGAACTATAATACACATAAATAAACTCTACTATACAAAATTGAACTATATTACTCTAAAATAAATTCTACTAAATTGAAATCTTCCACATGGATGCCTCTCGAACTTCTCAAAATATGAAACCAACTTAGGAGAACTAGAAGGAATCCTACTATATACGTGACACCCATAAACCCCAACATACAAAACCATTAATAAGCCAACCATCTTCCTCTTCTCGAAAGGCTACCCTCTACATCTTTCCAACACCTCTTTTAACTCTACCCATGTAGGGCCTTCACCTACCCATAAACCCATTTCTTCCCAAAGATCTCTGTGGGCAACATCTGCCACATTAGAACACTCATCAAAGTTACCGCAATTAAGCTGCGTTATTTCCGCAAACTCAAGCAGAGAAAACCTCGTAGGCCAAGACCCAAACAACACCCACATCTCATACTTCTTTTTAATTAGTAGTTGATGCATTAACAAATATTGTACATGCCTCCCTCTAAACGTGTAGTCGGAGTCTGCGAGCTTCTGAAAAACGCCTAGGCAAGAGTTCTCCTTTATGTATACGTATGAATCCTCACCAATAGTCTCGATCATATTAATAATATTTTTAAGATTGTAGTAATGGTTAATGCTTCGCTTCTACATCACTGGAAGACCGTGTTTGAAAAGCTTTTCCATGTACTTCTTCTCAGTCATATCTAAAGATGAAAACAAACGATAAACATTAAAAAACCAACTCAACTATACGCAAATAAACTCTACTACACTACAATATATCTCCACAAAAATCATCGTAGACTTCAATCCAACTCTACTAAATTTTCCCCTAACTCTACCAAATTTACCCCTAACTCTACCAAACTTGCTCTTAACTCTACGAAATATAACTACTAAACATAACTCTATCAACCCTACTACACTATAACATAACTCTACTAAACACTAATCAACTCTACTACACGGAAGTCAACTCTACTACACTACAACCTACCTCTACCAAACGTCAAACTAACTCTATTACACTTAGCCTATCTCTGCCACACTTCACCCTAACTCTATCAATCAAAACCCTCACAACTAGTGACGAACTATATCACATTGGCTCCGACCAGGGACGAACTCTACCTAACAAACACACAAGAAGAATATGCAGAAGAAAAACCCAAATGTCGCAAAATCGACATACCTAAATGTCGCGAAAT
The DNA here is from genome assembly GCA_023374145.1 of Lepidium sativum. Lineage (NCBI taxonomy): Eukaryota > Viridiplantae > Streptophyta > Magnoliopsida > Brassicales > Brassicaceae > Lepidium > Lepidium sativum. The sequence continues at coordinate 55,078 of JAKUCM010000447.1, forward strand.
CGACAAACCCAAATGTCGCAAAATCGACAAACCTAAAAGTTGCGAAAACGACAAACCCAAATGTCACCGTGAAGAAGAGGAGAAGAAGAAAATAAGAAACTTACTTTTTATAAAGAAAACAACAACAAAGACGACGTGTAAGAAAAAGAAGAAAACAATGAGTAAAAAAACAACAACGAAGAAGACGACGTCGACAACGAAGACGATGAGTAAGACGACAAAGGAAAAAAAGGGAGGAAAACGACGATTATGTTTTTTTTTTGTAAAATGTTTGACCAGAAAAAAAGAAAGAAGAAAAAGAAAGTTATGCTTTTTGTTTCAAGAGTGTAATCATAATTACACCCTTTATTTTTCTTGAACAAAAACTATTACTATAAATAGTACAAACTTTTGTTCTATGTCAGTAGATTTTTCTTTTATTATTTTAAATGTATGTTACTCCATCTATATTTGCAATTATTCTAAGTGATGTTACTTGTTGGAAACCACTTAAAAAGAGGAAACATGAAACACAAAGTGGGTATACATTTGATTTGATGGCTTTGCATTTGCCACGTGTCCGTCTATTTTTTCCTACTTTTTCTATTAACATAAACAAACATTACAAAACACACTATTCACATGTAATAAAAAAGTTTAATCCTGTAATCTAGACCTGTATTGTTAATACAATATCCCTATTCGTATCCATTTTTTTCTTTCCGAAAAATCAGATCCGGGTAAAATAGATAACGGATACGAATATAAAATCAGCGGATAACGGATACAGATAATGCAAAAATTAGAAACGGATATCCATTTTTTTTCCAGAAAACTTTTAGTATTTTTAAATTTTTAAAAAATATTTTTTAAAATTTTTTTTATTTATTTACTTTTTAATTAAGAAAATAAAAAATTATAACGAATATCCGCGAGTATTCGCAGATATCCGTTTATTCACAGATATATTTAGTCCGAATATCCATCAAAACAGATCCAGATACAGATCAGAATTTGGCGGATCAGACGAATACAGATACAAACATTCTGGAAAGGCTTGAATATTCACTCCATAACTATAGACATATATAAATATATACTTTTAGAATACTATGTATAATTCAAGGCTTTATATGGATATAACTAAATAACTATATGTTCTGCGCTTAAAATAATAAAATTTAAAATAATTTTATAACAATTAACTATAATACAATACTTAGTTATAATAATTATGTTAATATATATTTGTGATATATGATTATGACTTAACCAAATATCTATAATAAAAAAATTAAAAGTATTTAATTTTATAACTAAAATATGATTGTTGTTGAGAAATAATTATAAATTTATTACATCAAAATATATTAACCCATTCAATCATTTGATGCGTTAAAATTTTCAGTTCGTACGTAAAAATATATAAACAGAAAATTTCTGTAGTTGATGGTTAAATACTTGAATTATATATAACAAACATAAGATTTTATTACATTACATACATATTTATTTGGAATATATTTTATTTATGTCATATAAGAAGTTAAATTTTATAAATTTTTTAATACTTAAATAAATCACTCTGTAAAATCTTTTTCTTAATAAACTAGAAAAAGTTATACATAAATCATTAATTCAATGTGTAGATTTGTAAAATATTAAATCAGAAACAAACTTGATATTTATGAAATATACTAGCATATATAAATTAATTGTGTAATTAAGTAAGAGCCGAATTTAAAAACCATTAGTTAGTTAACAAGAAAAAAATTTTTTGTTTGTCATTGTAGGTTAAATTTTTTGTTTTATTTTAGTTGTTATTTTCATTTTTCAATATATTTTTAATATAAAATGATTTTATTTGTTTCTAATTAAATAAAAAATATTAAATAATTTAAAATTCTAATAATCAATAACATAATAAAACATTTAATTTTTTTTTTTCTAATATGAAAAGTAGGGAATAATTTTTTTTTCTTTTTTTTCAAACATGTCATTTTATCATTTGTACTATTTTTCTTTGGTTTTATTCGTCTATGGAGATTTAAAATTGACTAATAATAGTGCATAATAATATTGTAACTTGTAAGCACATCTTTTTGACTAGAAGTTAAACTAGAAGGCGAAGAAAAACCAGAAAAACAAAACCAGAAAAACAAAGGGAGGAAAAACCACTGTTCGAAAATTATATGTAGATTTGTTATAATTCTACTACTCCACTAATTGTCATCACACTTGCCTAACAACCCAGAAAATCTCAGAGCTTCTCTGTCGATTCATCATTTTCTTTGAGACACTGATTTACGTCTCTTCTTTCCCCAAATATTTTCTTCGTTTTGGTTGGATCTCTGTATCAAATGTTGACCGAGAAGAAGGAGAAGAAGAAGAAACCTTTTAACTTCTTTTCTGTTTTTCTGTTTATTTGCTTCAAAATTTACACCATAAATGCTGTCAAATTACCGCAAGAGGAAGGTTGGTTTCAAGTTACTTCCTTTCTGAGTTTCTATCAATTTTTTTTTTTCAGTTTATCGTTTCTCTTTCGTTTTTGGATTCTGGGTTTTTGTTCGTAAAGTTTCCTCTTTTGGGTTTTCATTATCTGTTGGAAATGGGATTTTCTGATTGGTAACCGAAATTTTCTGATGACGTTTTTTTTTTCTAATTGATAATTGTTAGTCCAAATTCTGCAGGCGTTGATTGGGTGATTAGGTCAGTTAGTCATCTTTTCATTGATTTGGGTTTTAAAAATTCGATTTGACCACTGAATTTCCTTGAGCAATGCAATTCCTCTTAATGAAGGCGTTTGACATTGATGATGGCATATTAAGTCGGTTTATCTTGCTTTGGATTAAGGATTGTTGGAATCATTGTTAAGGCCAAGAGTATACATTGTGTTCTTGTTCAAGTAATTGCGCACTGATATATATATATATATATATATATATTGCTGTTTGCTTCTGTGCCTTCCTTTCAGTTGATGCTCTGCAGCAAATCGCTACCACATTGGGCTCGAGATACTGGAAATTTGATGCTGAAAACTGTGAGGTTCAAAGGGTGGGGTTAACTGAAACACCTCCTTCAACAGCTACACAAGAAATAGGATGTGAATGCAGTCCAACAAACGACACCGATTGTCATGTTGTGAAAATGTAAGACTTTTCTGACATGTATAATCAATAAATGTCTTCCCACTTATAAGATCTTAAAGGCATTAATGGTTTTATTATGTTTGTTTATGCACTTTGCATTAGTGATATTTTCTATGTAGAAACACTAGGTTCTATAGCTTCTTCTGTACAGCTGCTAGAGTCAATTAGCTTGGTGATATTTTACCGTATGATCCATTTTCCATGAGTTTATATTTGCTGCATCTTCATATACATAATATCAAAATTTGGTGGTGACATGTTCTGATTTGACTAACTAGCAAAGGAGGAGAATAGTTTACCTAATCAACCTTGAAACTGTTGGCTACATGAAATCCTTATAAAATGTGTATCTTTTTTGAACTATCTTTCTATACTAAATTAATAACTTGTCTTC
>JAKUCM010000448.1:0-63054 GCA_023374145.1 Lepidium sativum
AAGAGAGAGAGAGTATTTGGGTTATTTTTTCTTAATGTTAAGGGTACAATTTTGCAGAGAATATGTATCTTTTTGTTGTCCAACATTTTCATTGAAGAAAAAATAAGAGACTAGAAATGTATTGAGAGATGAAGATACAAGATGAAGTCAATAAATTCAGCTATCGAACCCGGATCAACAGATTATTAGAATGGGCTAGAAGGCTTTAAATACCATAAATTTGAGTAGTATGTAATACCATTTTTACCCTTTTTGTCCGCTACATACCCATACACTCATTACGTAGGCTCATCTAAACTCTTAACTACATCAATCTCTCTTTTCAGTTACAATGAGTAACATAGAACCCTCCTCTAATGGAAACGCACAAGCCGAGACGAAAACAAAGAAGGAGACGAAGAAACCTATGAAGAAGGAATCAGTTTCATTGATGGGTTTGTTTAGTGCAGCTGATAAATTTGATTACTTTCTCATGTTCCTTGGCGGTTTAGGGACTTGTACTCATGGCGGTACGCTTCCACTCTTCTTCGTTTCTTTCGGGGAAGTGTTAGACTCTCTTGGGAATCTTTATACAGATTCTAAAACCATATCTTCCCGAGTTTCACAGGTTCCTTCAGAAACAGTTACTCTTTGTCTCTCTTGATTTTTGGTCATAATTAAGCTTATAACAATATCGTATTTTGTCTTTTCCAGAATGCTCTGTACTTGGTCTACTTAGGATTGGTCAATCTGGTCTCAGCCTGGATTGGTACGTTGCTATCTACAATGTTCATGTGTGTTTATAATGTTTTCATGGTTTTTATTAGTTGAAATGGTTGAATGCAGGAGTTGCTTGTTGGATGCAAACAGGAGAAAGACAAACAGAGAGATTGCGTATCAATTATCTCAAATCAATCTTAGCAAAAGACATTACTTTCCTCGATACAGAAGCTAAAGATTCAAATTTCATTTTCCACATCTCAAGCGACGCGGTCTTGGTTCAAGATGCTATTGGCGATAAGGTACCTTTCCAATATATGAATGACTTCTAAGACGAGACAAAACACTGATAAAATGTTTTGTTTTGTTTCAGACAGGCCATGTTTTGCGGTACCTATATCAGTTCATCGCCGGATTTGTAATCGGTTTTTTGTCGGTATGGCAACTAACATTACTCACGTTAGGAGTGGTTCCATTAATAGCAATTGCGGGAGGACGGTATGCTATAGTCATGTCCACAATCTCAGAGAAGAGCGAAGCTGCTTATGCTGATGCAGGAAAAGTAGCAGAAGAGGTTTGTTTAAGAAAACCTAACATCTGCGTTAACGTGTTAAATAAGTTGTCAAAAAAATATATATATTGCAAAAAAACACTTTTCAGTTCTAACAAAAATAAATTTACAAATTGTAAAGCTTCGTAAAACTTGAGTTGATCTTAACATAATCCGCTATGTTACTTCAGGTCATATCACAGGTGAGAACAGTGTATGCATTTGTGGGAGAAGAGAAAGCTGTAAAATCTTACTCAAATTCTCTCAGTAAAGCTCTAAAACTCAGTAAAAGAAGCGGTCTGGCCAAAGGATTGGGGGTTGGATTAACGTATAGCCTCTTGTTTTGTGCTTGGGCTTTGCTTTTTTGGTATGCAAGTGTTCTTGTAAGCCATGGAAAAACCAATGGCGCCAAAGCCTTCACAACGATCCTTAATGTAATTTACAGTGGATAAGTACAAACAACCCTTGTCCTTTTGCTTGTTATATCATCAAATGGTATCATACAAATCATTTTGTTACATTTTGCAGTGCCTTAGGTCAAGCCGCACCTAGTTTATCCGCAATTTCCAAAGGAAGAGTTGCTGCTGCAAATATTTTCAGAATGATTGGGAACAAAAATCCTGAAAGTTTTGAGATATCAGACGAAAGAACTACATTGCAGAATGTATCTGGAAGGATTGATTTTCATCGAGTGTCTTTCGCATATCCTTCTAGACTAAACATAGTTTTCGAGAATCTTAGTTTTACAATACCTTCAGGCAAGACTTTTGCATTTGTAGGTCCAAGCGGTTCAGGGAAAAGCACAATCATATCAATGGTTCAACGTTTCTATGAACCCAACTCAGGGGAGATTCTTTTAGATGGGAATGATATCAAGGGTCTAAAGCTCAAATGGTTGAGAGAACAGATGGGGTTAGTGAGTCAATAACCAGCGTTAATCGCCACAACCATAGCTTCCAACATTCTTCACTGTAAGGAAAATGCAAATATGGATCAGATCATAGAAGCTGCTAAAGTAGCCAATTCAGATTCTTTCATTAAATCATTGCCCCAGGGATACAATACTCAGGTAAAGTTCCTGATTTTGCAGTGATTAGTTGAGAATATAAACTTGATTTTGGATCAAGTTAATGTTAGGTAAAATCCAATTAACTTATATTGGGCTAAACTCATTTCTTGATCCATTATCTAGAAGTATATAAAGCTCAATCTCTTTTGAATGTTCTAGAGAATTTGAGAGAGAAATATCTACACATTTATCTAGATTATTATAATAAAATATTAGTAGAACTCTCTAGATTTAGGATTAAAATATTCTATATATTTTGTACTTTGGAGGCTATAAATACCTACTCTCCCTTACCATTTGAAATTATCCAAGAAATAAGAAATCCTCTTAAATAATAAAAAGCTTCTTCTTCTAAAATCATCTATCCTCTTCAAAATTCTCCAAACACTTTCTCTTAAATACTTTCTCCATCACTTCTAAAATAATTTTCCTTCCAACAAAGTGGTATCAGAGCTAGAAGATTTTTTAAGAAGATGACAAGTAATGGTGTTCCCTTCCAAGTTCCGATGCTCACAAAGAACAACTATGATACTTGGAGTTTAAGGATGACGGCTATCTTAGGAGCACATGATGCATGGGAAGTTGTCGAGAAAGGGTACATCGAACCGGAGAATGAAGGTAGTCTATCTCAAACTCAAAAGGATAGTTTAAGAGATTCAAGGAAGAGAGACAAGAAGGCTCTCTGTCTAATCTATCAAGGATTAGATGAAGATACGTTCGAGAAAGTTGCTGAAGCAAAGACAGCAAAGCAAGCATGGGAAAAGCTTCGTACTTCATACAAAGGTGCCGATCAAGTAAAGAAGGTACGTCTTCAAACTCTAAGAGGAGAATTTGAAGCATTACAAATGAAGGAAGGAGAACTTGTGTCGGAGTATTTTTCAAGAGTTTTGATGGTAACTAATAATCTAAAAAGAAATGGTGAGAAGTTAGAGGATGTGAGAATCATGGAGAAAGTTCTTAGATCGTTGGTTCCAAAGTTCGAGCATATAGTTACCGTCATAGAAGAGACAAAAGATTTGGAGGCTATGACGATAGAGGAACTTCTTGGATCATTACAAGCATATGAAGAAAAGAAGAAGAAGAAAGAAGATATCGTGGAGCAAGTTCTTAAGTTGCAAATCAATCAAGAAACTGGCTGAAATCATCTAAGACAAAGTGGCGGTCAATTTCAAGGAAGAGGTCGTGGTGGATATGGAAGAAATTGGAGACCATATGAAGAAAACTCTAACCAAAGAGAAGGAAGCTCATCAAGAGGTCGTGGACGAGAATCTATGAAATCAAGGTACGATAAGTCAAGTCTTAAATGTTACAATTGCAAAAAGTTTGGATACTATGCTTCCGAATGTAAGGCTCCAATCAACAAAAAAGTTGAAGAGAGGTCCAACTACGTTGAAGAAATAAGTCATAAAGGAGATATGCTATTGATGGCTTATAAGAAAGATGAACGAGATGAGATTCACAAGTGGTACCTTGATAGTGGAGCAAGTAATCATATGTGTGGAAAAAGAAGCACGTTCACGGAGCTTGATGAGTCGGTGAAAGAAAACGTAGCTTTGGGAGATGAATCAAAAATGGAGGTAAAAGGTGAAGGAAATATTCTTATTCGATTAAAGAATGGAGATCATCAATTTATATCCAATGTCTACTACATCCCAAGTATGAAGACCAACATCTTAAGTCTAGGACAACTCGTAGAGAAAGGTTATGACATTCGACTCAAGGACAATAACCTTTCTTTAAGAGACAATGCCAACAATCTCATTACCAAGGTGCCGATGACAAAGAATAGAATGTTTATTCTTAACATTCAAAGTGACATCGCACAATGTCTCAAGATGTGTTATAAGGAGGATTCTTGGCTTTGGCATCTTCGATTCGGGCCTCTAAATTTTGGAAGTTTAAACCTACTTTCCAAGAAAGAAATGGTGAGAGGATTTCCTTGTATCAACCATCCAAATCAAGTGTGTGAAGGGTGTTTACTTGGAAAACAATTCAAAACTAGTTTTCCAAAGGAGTCAGATACAAGAGCTAGGAAGCCGTTGGAACTTATCCACACAGATGTTTGTGGTCCATTCAAGCCAAAATCACTTGGTAAAAGTAACTACTTCCTTCTCTTTATTGATGATTTTTCAAGAAAAACATGGGTTTACTTTTTGAAGAAAAAATCCGAGGTGTTCGAAAACTTTAAAAAGTTTAAAGCCCAAGTCGAGAAGGAAAGTGGTCTTGTCATCAAAGCCATGAGATCTGATCGTGGAGGAGAGTTCACTTCTAAGGAGTTTTTGAAGTATTGTGAAGACAATGGCATTAGAAGACAATTGACGGTTCCAAGATCCCCTCAACAAAATGGAGTAGCGGAAAGAAAAAATAGAACAATTCTTGATATGGCAAGAAGCATGCTCAAAAGTAAGAAACTACCAAAGGAGTTTTGGGCAGAAGCAGTAGCATGTGCAGTCTACATATCAAACCGATCTCCGACAAGAAGCATTTCAGAAAAGACACCACAAGAAACTTGGAGTGGAAGAAAGCCCTGCGTTTCACATCTAAGAGTCTTTGGAAGCCTTGCTCACGCTCATGTACTAGATAAAAGGCGAAGCAAACTAGACGACAAAAGTGAGAAGTACATATTCATTGGATATGATACCAACTCCAAAGGTTACAAGCTCTACAATCCGGAAACAAAGAAGACAATCATAAGTCGAAATGTCATTTTTGATGAAGAAGGAGAATGGGAATGGAGTTCAAATGATGAAGAGTACAATTTTTTTCCTTCTTTTGAAGAAGAGACTTTGGAGCAACCAAGAGAAGATCACGTTACACCACCAATTTCAACAACTACAAGCTCTCATGAAGATGAAAGTCCAAGCCAAGGGATTGCACGTTTCAGAAGTCTACAAGAACTTTACGAGGTAACCGAAAATCAAAGAGCAGGAATCGACTATGATAGGGTATTCGCTCCAGTTGCTCGCTTAGAAACTGTTAGACTAATCATTTCATTGGCGACTCAAAACAAATGGAGAATACATCAAATGGATGTCAAGTCAGCCTTCTTAAATGGTGATCTGAATGAAGAAGTCTATATTGAGCAACCACAAGGTTTCATTATCAAGGGAGAAGAAGATAAAGTCTTAAGGTTGAAGAAGGCGCTATATGGATTAAAACAAGCCCCAAGAGCCTGGAATACTCGGATTGATAAGTACTTCAAAGAGAAGGACTTCATCAAGTGTCCATATGCGCATGCACTTTATATTAAAACTCAAAACAATGATATATTGATTGCATGCTTATATGTAGATGACTTGATATTCACATGAAACAATCCAAGTATGTTCGAGAAATTCAAGATGGAGATGATAAAGGAGTTTGAGATGACAGACATTGCACTAATGTCTTACTATCTTGGAATTGAAGTAAAGCAAAACGATGATGGAATATTCATCACTCAAGAAGCTTATGCAAAAGAGGTTCTTAAGAAATTTAAGATGGATGACTCAAATCCAGTTTGTACGCCAATGGAATGTGGAACCAAGTTATCAAAGCACGAAGAAGGAGAAAGTATCGATCCAATAATCTTTAAGAGCTTAGTTGGGAGTTTATGCTACTTGACGTGCACAAGACCTGACATCTTATATGCATTCTGAGTTGTGAACCGACACATGGAGCATCCAACTACTACTCATTTTAAAGCAGCAAAGAGGATTCTTCACTATATCAAGGGTACCACAGATTTTGGTTTTTATTACTCTGTTTCTAATGATTACAAGCTTGTTGGATATAGTGATAGCGATTGGAGTGGAGACATAGACGATCGAAAAAGCACAAGTGGTTTTTTGTTCTACATTGGAGATAAGGCTTTTACATGGATGTCAAAGAAGCAACCGATTGTCATCCTTTCTACTTGTGAAGCGGAGTATGTAGCGGCTACTTCATGTGTTTGCCATGCTATATGGTTGCGGAACCTACTAAAGGAGCTAAACTTTCAACAAGAGGAGCCAACAAAGATTTTTGTGGATAACAAGTCGGCTATAGCTTTGGCGAAGAACCCAATGTTTCATGATCGGAGTACGCATATTGACACTCGTTATCACTACATTCGAGAGTGTGTTTCCAAGAAGCATGTGCAATTGGAGTGTGTGAAGACAAATGATCAAGTGGCAGACATCTTCACCAAACCTCTTAAGCGGGAAGACTTTATCAAGATGCGGAGTATGCTTGGAGTAGCAAAATCAAGTTTAAGAGGGGGTGTTGAGAATATAAACTTGATTTTGGATCAAGTTAATGTTGGGTAAAATCAATTAACTTATATTGGGCTAAACCGATTTCATGATCCATTATCTAGAAGTATCTAAAGATCAATCTCTATTGAATGTTCTAGAGAATTTGAGAGAAATATTTACACATTTATCTAGATTATTATAATAAAATATTAGTAGAACTCTCTAGATTTAGGATTAAAATATTCTATATATTTTGTACTTTGGAGGCTATAAATACCTCCTCTCCCTTACCATTTGAAATTATCCAAAAAATAAGAAATCTTCTTAAATAATAAAAAGCTTCTTCTTCTAAAATCATCTATCCTCTTCAAAATTCTCCAAACACTTTCTCTTAAATACTTTCTCCATCACTTCTAAAATAATTTTCCTTCCAACATGATCATCTTCTCATTTTTCCTAATTTCTCATTTCTCAAATCATTCTAGTAACAGGTTGGAGAAGGAGGAACTCAGCTCTCTGGAGGACAAAAACAGAGGATTGCAAATGCTAGAGCGGTTCTAAGAAATCCAAAGATACTACTTTTAGATGAAGCAACGAGTGCTCTTGATGCTGAATCAGAGAAGATTGTTCAACAAGCACTTGACAATGTCATGGAAAAAGAACAACTATTTTTGTTGCACATAGACTATCCACCATTCGAAATGTTGAAAAAATTGTTGTACTGAGAGATGGTCATATTATGGAAACATGAAGCCACTCAGAACTGATATCCAGAGGAGGAGATTACGCAACTCTGGTAAATTGCCAAGACACAGAACCTCAAGAAAACTCGAGATCAGTTATGTCTGAATTTTGTAGATCTCAAGCTGGATCTCTCAGTTCAAGAAGAGGTTTTAGCTCAAGAAGGACATCAAGTTTCAGGGAAGATGATGAAAAGACTGAAAAAGGTTTTAATGGAGAAGATTTAAGCTCATCTTCGATGATATGGGAACTGATAAAGCTAAATGCTCCAGAATGTTCTTATCCATTACTTGGCTCAATTGGTGCAGTTCTTGCTGGATCACAACCAGCACTGTTCTCCATGGGGATTGCTTATGTGTTTACCATTTATTCGCCTTTTCCTAGTCTGATCAAATGTGAAGTCGAAAAGGTCGTTATTGTCTATGTCGGAATGGTGATTATAACAGCTCCTATATATCTACTTCAACATTACTTCTATACACTCATGGGAGAGCGTCTTACTTCTCGGGTTCGCTTATCCTTGTTCTCAGGTAAACACAGACAATTTAACATCCTTCTTTTGTGGTTTACACGATTCTTTAAAATGTTAATATATATATATATATATATATTGTTGAGAATATAAACTTGATTTTGGATCAAGTTAATGTTGGCTAAAATCCAATTAACTTATATTGGGCTAAACCCATTTCTTGATCCATTATCTAGAAGTATCTAAAGCTCAAACTCTTTAGAATGTTCTAGAGAATTTGAGAGAAATATCTACACATTTATCTAGATTATTATAATAAAATATTAGTAGAACTCTCTAGATTTAGGATTAAACTATTTTATATATTTTGTACTTTGGAGGCTATAAATACCTCCTCTCCCTTACCATTTAAAATTATCCAAGAAATAAGAAATCCTCTTAAATAATAAAAAGTTTATTCTTCTAAAATCATCCATCCTCTTCAAATTCTCCAAAAACTTTCTCTTAAATACTTTCTTCAAATTCTCCAGATGAAAACCGAAGCAAACTAGATGACAAAAGTGAGAAGTACATATTCATTGGATATGATGCCAACTCCAAAGGTTACAAGCTCTACAATCCAGATACAAAGAAGACAATCATAAGTCGAAATGTCACTTTTGATGAAGAAGGAGAATGGGAATGGAGTTCAAATGATGAAGAGTACAACTTTTTTCCTTCTTTTAAAGAAGAGACTTTGGAGCAACCAAGAGAAGATAAGGTTACACCACCAACTTCAGTAACTACAAGCTCTCATGGAGATGAAAGTCCAAGCCAAGGGATTCCACGTTTCAGAAGTCTACAAGAACTTTACGAGGTAACCGAAAAGAAGACATGGAGGAATGCAATGGAGGAGGAAATCAAATCGATACAGAAGAATGACACATGGGAGTAAGCTTCACTTCCAAATGGGCACAAAGCAATCGGTGTGAAGTGGGTGTAAAAAGCAAAGAAGAATGCTAAAGGAGAAATTGAAAGATACAAAGCAAGATTGGTGGCAAAAGGCTATAGTCAAAGAGCAGGAATCGACTATGATAGGGTATTCGCTCCAGTTGCTCGCTTAGAAACTGTTAGACTAATCATTTCATTGGCGACTCAAAACAAATGGAGAATACATCAAATGGATGTCAAGTCAGCCTTCTTAAATGGTGATCTGAATGAAGAAGTCTATATTGAGCAACCACAAGGTTTCATTATCAAGGGAGAAGAAGATAAAGTCTTAAGGTTGAAGAAGGCGCTATATGGATTAAAACAAGCCCCAAGAGCCTGGAATACTCGGATTGATAAGTACTTCAAAGAGAAGGACTTCATCAAGTGTCCATATGCGCATGCACTTTATATTAAAACTCAAAACAATGATATATTGATTGCATGCTTATATGTAGATGACTTGATATTCACATGAAACAATCCAAGTATGTTCGAGAAATTCAAGATGGAGATGATAAAGGAGTTTGAGATGACAGACATTGCACTAATGTCTTACTATCTTGGAATTGAAGTAAAGCAAAACGATGATGGAATATTCATCACTCAAGAAGCTTATGCAAAAGAGGTTCTTAAGAAATTTAAGATGGATGACTCAAATCCAGTTTGTACGCCAATGGAATGTGGAACCAAGTTATCAAAGCACGAAGAAGGAGAAAGTATCGATCCAATAATCTTTAAGAGCTTAGTTGGGAGTTTATGCTACTTGACGTGCACAAGACCTGACATCTTATATGCATTCTGAGTTGTGAACCGACACATGGAGCATCCAACTACTACTCATTTTAAAGCAGCAAAGAGGATTCTTCACTATATCAAGGGTACCACAGATTTTGGTCTTTATTACTCTGTTTCTAATGATTACAAGCTTGTTGGATATAGTGATAGCGATTGGAGTGGAGACATAGACGATCGAAAAAGCACAAGTGGTTTTTTGTTCTACATTGGAGATAAGGCTTTTACATGGATGTCAAAGAAGCAACCGATTGTCATCCTTTCTACTTGTGAAGCGGAGTATGTAGCGGCTACTTCATGTGTTTGCCATGCTATATGGTTGCGGAACCTACTAAAGGAGCTAAACTTTCAACAAGAGGAGCCAACAAAGATTTTTGTGGATAACAAGTCGGCTATAGCTTTGGCGAAGAACCCAATGTTTCATGATCGGAGTACGCATATTGACACTCGTTATCACTACATTCGAGAGTGTGTTTCCAAGAAGCATGTGCAATTGGAGTGTGTGAAGACAAATGATCAAGTGGCAGACATCTTCACCAAACCTCTTAAGCGGGAAGACTTTATCAAGATGCGGAGTATGCTTGGAGTAGCAAAATCAAGTTTAAGAGGGGGTGTTGAGAATATAAACTTGATTTTGGATCAAGTTAATGTTGGGTAAAATCAATTAACTTATATTGGGCTAAACCGATTTCATGATCCATTATCTAGAAGTATCTAAAGATCAATCTCTATTGAATGTTCTAGAGAATTTGAGAGAAATATTTACACATTTATCTAGATTATTATAATAAAATATTAGTAGAACTCTCTAGATATAGGATTAAAATATTCTATATATTTTGTACTTTGGAGGCTATAAATACCTCCTCTCCCTTACCATTTGAAATTATCCAAGAAATAAGAAATCTTCTTAAATAATAAAAAGCTTCTTCTTCTAAAATCATCTATCCTCTTCAAAATTCTCCAAACACTTTCTCTTAAATACTTTCTCCATCACTTCTAAAATAATTTTCCTTCCAACATATATATATATATATATATATATATATATATATATCTTTACAACATTCGCAGCGATTCTTTCGAATGAGATTGGGTGGTTTGATCTGGATTAGAACAACACTGGCTCACTCACTTCAATTTTAGCTGCTGATGCAACTTTGGTGAGGAGTTGCTCTAGTAGATCGCCTCTCGACAAGAGTCCAAATCTGTCTCTCTCAATCACAGCATTAGCACTTGCATTTTACTACAGGATGCGTGTTGCAGCTGTCGTAACTGCTTGTTTCCCTCTTCTTATTGCTGCTTCACTTACCGAGGTAAGTTAACATTAATGACTCTCTCAACCACATACCTGGGCATAATATCCGAAACCCGAACCCGAACCCAATTTGAAGTACCCGAACCCGAACCGAAACAAAATCTATAAAACTCCCTAAACTGGTTTTACATTATGAAAGTACGGGTACCCGAACTCGATCGGATAAAATCCGAAACCCGAACGGGTACCCGTAGTACCTGAAATATATAATATATTTACACAAATATTTATATATATACTTATAGTTACACAAATATTTAAAATTATAATTACAAATCCAAAATTTGATACCCGAACCCGAACCAAACCCAAAATTTAATACCCGAACCCGTGAAAATACCCGAACGTGTCTTATGTAGGTAAACCCGAAATACCCAAAACCCGAAAGACCCGACCCGATCTTGAAATGTTATTTTATGCAGAAATTGTTTCGAAAAGGCTTTGGAGGAGACTGTCAAGATAAATCTTTAATAATCACTTTGTTTGCTCTGTTTTGTAGAAGAAAACAAACAAGAAAGAACAAGAGAAGTTGCTGCACTTTTATGAAGAACAAGAAATGAAAAGATGAAGATGCAGAGAATATCAGAGATGAGAGGAGAAGAGAGAATGGTAGAAGACAACGGTGTTTAACGAGTTCAGTGAGGAATCTCACCTACATCTCACCGGGTACATTTCCCAGAATCCACTAACTTCAAATGAGATCAAATACAAGATACAAGCCCCAATCCCCTTACAGAATGATTGTCTCACCCTCTTGTATTTCCCACACACAACTCTTGTTTACACAAAGCTATGTATATCACTCAGTTTTGTAATGAAAATCGTTTTTCTCTCTTACTCACAAGCTGCAACCAAGAATGCTCTACATATGCGACTCTGAAACTTGAACTCTTTTTCTCCTTCTTCTGACCTTAAAGTCTTGTCTCTTCACTGCAAAAGAACATGAATTCACAGCTCTATGACAGAGAAGACATTGACCAAAAAGCAGTTCAACAAAGAGTTGCCAAAAGTCTTCAAATCTGTTCCAAGTCTTTTACCGAAACAATGGACCTGCTGCAGACTTGTTCTTGATTTTCTTTCTTCCCTTTTATGGATAATGACCACACAAAAGATTAAGACCAAGAATCTGTACTTTATCTTCATTACTAATCCAACAAAACTCCACCTAGTAATGAAGAGAACAAAACGCTTTACGAAGCCGCTGTAAAGAACCACAAATTTTGAGAAACAATCTTCTTTCTTGAATGTTAGACCTAATTCCATTCCCGGATCTAGTTCCCTCTTACTCCTTCTTAGCGTTCAGCAAGCTCAAGGTCGAGTTGAACTTGCTAACAGGAACTATCTTTGTGAAGATATCAGCCGGATTACTCAATGTTGATATCTTCAGAATTTCAACATCTCCATCTACTATAACTTCACGAATGTAATGATACTTCACTTGAATGTGTTTAGTCCTTTCGTGAAAGACATTATTCTTTGAGAGAGCTATTGCACTCTGAGAATCACAATGAATCTCCACAGACTTTTGATTGTAACCAAACTCTGTCAACAACCCTTTGAGCCACACAACTTCTTTGACAGCATCACACAACGAGATGTATTCTGCTTCAGTGGTAGAAAGAGCAACAACCTTCTGCAATCCTGACTTCCAACTGATGGTATTACCTCCTAATGTGAAGACCATTCCACTGATTGATCTTCTTCTGTCAGGATCAGCAACATAATTTGAGTCACAAAATCCTTTCAAAATGAAATATGATCCTTTCTCATAGCACAAATCGGTGTCTAATGAACCTTTGATGTACCTCAATACCCACTTGACACCTAACCAATGCTCTTTGATAGGTTTACTCATGAACCTGCTCACTATGCCCACAGGATATGCCAGGTCTGGTCTCGTACCAATCATGGAATACATGACACTTCCTACGGCATTTGAATAGGGTATAGACTTCATAAAAGATTCATCACCTTTCAACTGTTCTTCTGTTCCTGCAGCAATCTTCAGATGTGCACCATAAGGAGTGGACACAGACTTAGCATGTTCCATCTGATACAATTCAAGAACCCTTTTAAGATAATCCACTTGTGAAAATCTCAGCCTACCTTTCTCTCTGTCTCTGCTTATTTCCATTCCGAGAATCTTCTTGGCTGGACCAAGATCTTTCATTTCAAACTTAGCACTGAGCTTACTCTTCAATTCAGAGACATCCTCCTTCTTTTTAGCAGCCACTAGCATATCGTCTACATATAAAAGAAGATACATGACAGAGTTATCTTCAAGAATCCTTGTATATGCGCAATTATCTCTTTGATTTCTTTGAAAGCCAATCTCCTTCATATATCTGTCAAACTTCTCATTCCATTTCCTTGGAGACTGTTTAAGACCATAAAGAGATTTGTTCAGCAGACATACTTGATCTTGATTGAATTTTTTCTCGAAACCTTCAGGAACTTCCATGTAAATCTTTTCATCTAACTTCCCATGCAGAAATGCTATTTTAACATTTAATTGTTCAAGCTTCAGGTCTTCTTCTACCATAACAGCAAGAAGCATTCTTATAGACACATGTCTGACCACTTGAACAAAGATGTCTGAATAATCTACTCCTTTCCTCTGTGAATAACCTTTTGCAATAAGTCATGATTTGAATCTGGGTTTTTCAACATCAGGAATTCCGGGTTTAAGCCTGAAGATCCATCTACATCCAATCACTCTTTGTCCTTTTGGTCTAGATACAACAGTCCATGTGTGATTTTTGAGAAGAGAATCCATCTCCTCAGACATTCCTTTTTTCTAGTTTTTCCAATTTTCACTCCTCACTGCTTCTTGATAACTTGCAGGTTCCAAATCATCACCCTCCAATGTGGTGATTAGAGCTTGAGAATTGAAGTCACTGATCATTAGAGACTCACCAAAGTAATTTTCATCATCATATCTTCTTGGAGCCCTCAGTTCTCGTCTTGTTCTGTCTCTAGCCAAATGGTAACTTCTTGGAGTCTCTGAGGTTACATCATCTGAGACATCATGTTGAGTCACCTCTTCAAGTGCCTGAGGAGTCTCTGGTCTCATATTCTCTGTAGTATCTCCACCTGAAAATATATCCTCTGATGATTTAAGATCATAATCCAAGAAAGCATTTGATGACTCTTCTCGAGTATCAGTGTCTGAATGTGTCGACTTTGTGACATCTCTATATACTGCATTTTCTTGAAAAATCGCATTTCTGCTAATCACACACTTCCTCTCTTCTATCAGCCAAAATTTATAACCTTTTACTCCAGGAGGATAACCAATGAGAACTCTTTTCTTTGCTCTTGGTGTCATCTTTCCTTCATCAGAGTGTACGAATGACAGACATCAATACCTTATAAGATAACTGTACACATGAGCTTTTCCAAACCACCTCTTGTCAGGTATCTCTGTATTTATGGCTGAGGAGGGTGTTTTGTTTATCAAGACAACAACCGTGTGAGTAGCTTCTGCCCAAAATGACTTTGGAAGACCTGAATCACTTAACAGACTTCGAACCTTCTCTAGAATGGTTATATTCATTCTTTCAGCAATGCCATTCTGCTGGGGCGTGTAAGCACATGTTCTATGCCTTGTTATGCCCTTATCCTTGCAGAGCTTGTTAAATTTTTTATTGCAAAACTCAAGCCCATTATCAGTCCTTAAGAACTTGATTTTCCTTTCAGCTTGATTTTCCACCAACACACTCCATTCCACAAAAGCTTCAAAAGCCTCATCTTTGTGTTTAAGAAAGTACACCCATGTCTTCCTAGAATAGTCATCAATAAATGTCACAAAGTATTGACAATTACTCAGTGAAAAAGGAACCGAGGGAGCTCCCCATAAGTCAGAGTGAACATAGTTTAGCTTGTCTTTGGTATCATGACTAGCTGGACTGAAACTAACCCTGTTGATTCTCCCATTCACACAATCTTCACACAGCTCTGGATTAGAGATTTTCTTCCTGTCAATAACCCCTTTATTTACCAGTAAGAGCATGTTCTTTAGACTCATGTGGCCTAACATTCTGTGCCACAAAGTAGTCTCATCAAACGTACTCACTGCAGCTTGAGCTTCTCCATGTTCAAGTTTCCATTGTAACAAGTACAGAGTTTCAAATTTTTTCCCTTCTAACAATGTCCGACCACCAACCTTGATGCTTAACAACCCATTTTCTGCATCAAAACAGTACCCAGCTTTTTCAAAAGTTCCCAGAGAAAGAAGATTCCAGTCCATCTCGGGAATGTACCTTACATCAGTACGAATCACACTTAAGCCATCTATATTCTTGATTCTAATAGTACCAATTCCTTTGACTTTGGAGGTTGTTTTGTTTCACATTCTGATGGATCCTTTAACATCTTCATTCATGCTATAAAACCAGTCCTTCTTATGAGTCATGTAGTAACTGCATCCAGTGTCCATGATCCATTCTTCAGAGATATTTATATGTGTGGAAGATAGAGCCTCAGACACATACAAACCACTTGCTTCGACTAAATTTCCTTTCTCAGTAGATGATTCATTCTTATAGCTTCCCTGATCCTTTGGCTTGTACTGATTCCTGTTTTTGTTTGGACATGTGTTCTTGAAGTGTCCATCTTCACCACAAGTCCAACAAACCTTTCTGCTTTTAGATTTTGATCAAGATCTATATGGCTTCTGTGTCTTGTCTCTCTCTTTGTTTCTTGATCTTGAGTCTCCTTTCTCTTTGACATATAAGGCTTCAGATTGATTCTTCGAACTCTTTGTATGAGATCCGAACTCAAGATCTTTAGAGTATATTGTAGCAACAAAATCATCAAAGGTGAGTATAGTTCTTCCAGTTCCATACTTTATGGTATTCCTTAACTGATCGAATTGCCTAGGTAGAGACATCAATAGCAGTATAGCTTGATCTTCATCAGAAACGCTTACCTTTGTGCTTTCTAGATCAGTTATTATCCTAAGAAAATCATCAATGTTGCTTTCTATTGATTGACTTTCAGACATCTTGAAGCTATACAGCTTCTGCTTCAAATAGATTCGATTTGGTAGAGCTTTGGACATGTACATCTTGTCGAGAGCTTCAAGCATTGATACTGCAGTTTTCTCTTTAATGATTTTCAGTAGTACTTGATCTGAGACACTGAGAACTATGGTGTTTCTCGCTTTCTTTCTCTTTTCTTCCAAAGCCTCTTCTTTGTCATCTTTACTTACAGCTTTTGATCCTTCTGGACCTGCATCTTTCTAGACTATTGCAGTTTCCTTTAAAGCTGCACTTAAGCCAATCATGTCCAAATGAGCCATGAGTTTTTCCTTCCATAGAACATAGCCTCCATGTCTATCCAATTTTTCCATTTCAACCCTTGATATAGACATGGTTCACCAAGTTTGAACTTCTTTACTGAGTCAGCAACAACGAACTATGGCTCTGATACCAATTTGTCAAGATAAATCTTTAATAATCACTCTGTTTGCTCTGTTTTGTAGAAGAAAACAAACAATAAAGAACAAGAGAAGTTGTTGCAATCTTATGAAGAACAAGAAATGAAAAGATGAAGATGCAGAGAATATCAGAGATGAGAGGAGTAGAGAGAATGGTAGAAGACAACGATGTTTAACGAGTTCAGTGAGGAATCTCACCTACATCTCGCTGGGAACATTTTCCGGAATCCACTAACTTCAAATGAGATCAAATACAAGATACAAGCCTCAATCCCCTTACAGAATGATTGTCTTACCCTCTTGTATTTCCCACACACAACTCTTGTTTACACAAAGCTATGTATATCACTCAACTTTGTAATGAAAATCGTTTTTCTCTCTTACTCACAAGCTGCAGCCAAGAATGCTCTATATATGCGACTCTGAAACTTGAACTCTTTTTCTCCTTCTTCTGACCTTAAAGTCTGGTCCTCTTCACTGCAAAATAACCTGAATTCACAGCTCTATGACAGAGAAGACATTGACCAAAAAGCAGTTCAACAAAGAGTTTCCAAAAGTCTTCAAATCTGTTCCGAGTATTTTACCGAAACAATGGACCTGCTGCAGACTTGTTCTTGATTTTCTTTCTTCCCTTTTATGGATAATGATCACACAAAAGATTAAGACCAAGATTCTGTACTTTATCTTCATTACTAAGCCAACAGAGACTACACAATGGCTTATGCTAGAGCAACTTCATTGGCGCGTGAAGCAGTTGCAAATATAAGAACTCTCGCTGCGTTTGGTGATGAAAGGCAAATCTCGGAACATTTTACTCATGAGCTAAGCAAACCTACCAAGAATGCATTACTCAGAGGTCATATCTCTGGATTCGGATACGGTTTGTCTCAATGTCTTGCGTACTGCTCCTGCGCACTTGGTCTTTGGTACATCTCAGTTTTGATGAAGTGCAATGAAACGAATTTTGCTGATAGTATAAAATCTTTCATGGTATTGCTTGATATAGCTTACTCTGTAGCGGAAACAGTTGCTTTGACCCCCGATATCGTGAAGGGCACGCAGGTACTTAAGTCAGTTTTAGGGTTTTACATAGAGAGACTCTGATCTCTCCAGACAAGCATAACTCAAGATCGATCTCTCAGATCAGAGGAGATATAGAATTAAGTAATATGAGCTTTGCGTATCCCACGAGACCCGAAATATCTGTTACTAAAAATTTAATCCTCTGAGTTTCAGCCGGGAAAGTCTTGCAGTCGTGGGATCTAGTGGTTCGGGAAAGAGCACGGTGATCGGACTGATCATGAGATTCTACGATCCGAGCAGTGGAAATGTCAGTATCGATGGGAAGGATATTAAAACCCTAAATCTACGTAGCTTGCGCAAGAAGATAGCATTAGTCCATCAAGAACCAGTTTTGTTTTCGACATCAATATACGAAAACATTAAGTACGGGAACGAGCATGCGTTAGAGGCAGAGATTATGGAAGCTGTGAAAGCCGCGAACGCGCACGACTTCATAATCAAGATGGAAGAAGGCTACAAAATGCATGTGGGTGATAAGGGAGTGCAGTTATCAGGTGGTCAGAAACAGAGAGTGGCTATAGCAAGGGCGGTTTTGAAGGACCCTTCAGTGCTTCTGCTTGATGAGGCAACCAGTGCTTTGGACACAAGCTCGGATAACCTAGTACAAATGGCACTAGACAAGCTGACGAAGGGACGAACCACAGTGCTGGTGGCTCATAGGCTCTCGACCATAAGAAAAGCTGAAACGATCGTTGTCTTGCATAAAGGAAGAGTTGTGGAGAAGGGAAGTCACAGAGAACTTGTTTCCATAGCTGATGGGTTTTATAAGCAACTAACGAGTCTTCAAGAACTGGTGTGACCTAAGATCGTTGAAGGTTATCGTTGCTCATAATGTTTCAAAACTTATACTAGTTACTACTATTAAACATACTATCAATAGACAACAGGCAAGGAAAAATAATGTACAATACAATTAGCATACAATATTTCGGATTCAAAACATTAAGAGCATTCTAGTGTTATCTAAATCCAACTCTAAACTCTATATTTTCAGTGATGTTCTATTTTTTCTTTCAAATTTAGAGGACTTTATTTTTTTCTCTATTTTTAGAGCATAATTTTTCTTACAAATTAGTCATTTAGATTATAGGATATTATTATTTTATACTTAAACAAAATTATATGATCAAGATATACATATTACAAAATTTTAATTATTTTACTACAACTAACTAATTAACTAATATTAAGATATATGAAATTTAGTAAAAGTTATTATATAATAATTATTATATAGTTAATATTATAAATTAGTATTTAAAATTTTGTTAAATAGTAATTATTTATAGTTAAATTTATTGTTTGTTTCCATTTATGTGATGTGATAAAAATTTGTTTTTAAATTAATTATAGTTTTAATAATTTTGTTATTAACTATTTAATATAAAATATGTAGATTTGAAAAGTGAAAGATATTTTATAATTTTATTGTCGAGGGCAGGTGGCCCAATGATATAGTCACTTTACAAATCCTCAAGGCACCAGGGATCGGATCCCATACCTACAGTAGTAGGAGCGAGATTTAAAATCCACTAGTGGACATAAAAATATTAATAAATTTATTTAGAATAAAATGTAGAGAAAATTATTGGAGTAAACCATCTTTTATGATCAATCATAAAGCGCATGCTTTGGCTAGGCGGGCCAGAGAATTCTTTTATGATCGGTGATCCATCGTTATTTTTATGTTTATTTTCTTAGTATGCCGTTGTAAAAAAAAACTCATCTTTTATTTTTAGAAAACTCTAATTTTAGAAAAGAAATAGAACAAACTATGGTCGTGTAATGTTAAAGAAATAAAAAAAAAAATTACAATTAACTGTTATGATATTACTAAGAACAACATTAACCAATGTTATAAAACAACGATAGTTTTCAAAGTCTATAGAGTGATCAATGGTCACAGCTATTAAAACACAGACACATATATATATATATATACAATACGAACTGGCTTTACGAGCGTGAGTTCCGACAGACAGGGCATGAACCATGAATCTTGAGCCACGCATCGATACATTCGACGTGGAAGCAGTGACCACATTCTGGTATGAGCCGTACGGTCTCTTTACTAGCATATTCTGATAAACATATGGGACAAATGATACCATTAGTACTCGGAAGTCTTCTACTGTCTCCTAACTCCACTTTCTTGTATGACTCTATCGTTGACTGGTCAAAACCTCTTGTCACCACAACTCCTCTTGGTTGTAGCTGTTGGTTTTGGCACTCAAAGCACCAAAAGAAGTTGCGGAAGCATTGAAAACCTAAGAGAAGAATTAGAGAGAATTAGAGTGAAAGAAATTTCTTTTTATCATTAATTTTCATTGAGATACAAATGGTGTTTTATACAGAGAGAAAGGGGAGAAAGAAGCTTAGAAAACTCTCTAGAATCTCATTGCATAAGAGAGGAAAGAAGGAGAAATAGAGCAGAAATGGTCCCCCCCTTTCAACGGTCATATTGACCAAGGCTTGGGACCACTCGGTTCTTGTCTTACTCGCCAACGGTCCTCTTCTTCAATGGTCCTCTTTTGCCTTCAACAAAGTCTCTTCCTTTTTCTCCAAGTTACAGTTCCACTTACTTGTATCCCACTGTTCTTATGAACCAATACTTTCCCTCAAGTTAAGCCGCAAGGAACGGAGGCTTAACTTGGAAGCTCATGAACGATCACCTCATTAATAACCTTCGGAGCCAAAAACCACATGGGAGAAAAGACTTGGAAGGGAAAAAGAGTAAGACCATTCATGATGAGGGGACCTTCGATCATGGTTGATCAAGACTCACAAGTCCTAGTTTGTCGTAGATATAGTGACAAACCTTAGTACTTACGGTCTTGGTAAAGATGTCCGCCAATTGGTCTCCACTTGGTGTGAAACATGGAACCACAATGCCTTCTTCAATCCGTTCCCGAACCTTGTGACAGTCCACTTCCACATGTTGGTCCTCTCGTGAAACACTGGGTTGGATGCTATGTGTATTGCTGCTTGGTTATCACAATGCATGATAGTTGGCTCATTAGTGTCTTAACCCAAGTCTCAGAGAAGAGCCTTTAGCCACACAAGCTCATCCGTGAGTCTTTGCATGGCTCTATATTCAGCTTCAGCACTCGAACATGCAACCACCTTCTGCTTCTTAGTCTTCCATGTTACCAAGTTGCCTCCAATAAACGTACAATACCCGGTCGTTGATACTACGAGTTTTAACCCTATATCCTACTGCAAGTGCACAGCAAACGAAATAGTATTTAGGGATCGAATCCACGAAGAACCAAGTTACACTCTCAATTTCTATTGAATCACAAGCTATATCAATCAAATAAAGGGAGTGAATTCTAACAACTTAGATATGAATGTAATCAAATAATTGAAGCAATCGGATGTCGGGTATTCATTCGGGAGTTAAAATTCTTGTAAGGGAAACTATTCAGGAACTACTCTAATCTTATTCTCGGCTTGAACATGAATAAAGGCAAACCAAATCTTGTTGAATCTACCCCTCTATCAATAACCTAAAGGTCCTAAATCTCGTTGGTTTCATATTACAAATAGGCTTTATTGCTTGGGTTCAATTACCCACAATCCAACCTAGCATCAACACTCGTTGGTAGTGAAGGAATTGCTCTTCTAATCTAGTTCTAGTTCTTAACAATTTTTTGGAAGGTTAACAACCTAAAATCATTGACTAGGTGATCAGGCAAATCTATGCATTAGATTCGAGTATTAGAAGGATAATCATCTACTAATCAATCCTATTTGTTTCCCAACAGTGAATTCTAAAACCCTAGAATCCCTAGATCCGATCTAAGGTCTACTCAGACATAGAACAACAAAGTTGGCAAGTCATGATGAATTAAAATTGAAATTGCATAAAGAAAGAATAAGGAAGATTCATAAATTCTTCTCAAGTATGAAGAGATCTTCTTCCTAGCTTACAAACTCTCAAAACTCTGTAAAATTTCGTTCTCTAATATCAAAAGACGGCCTTCTGAAAAAAAGTATTTATAGGGCCCAAAACAAGGGCTGAAAATCGCGAAATTAGGTTTCTGCGAAAAGCTAGGATCGATCGAGCACTAGGCGATCGATCGATCCCTTTGGTTGATGAGTCGATCTTCTCAGAAACCCAGTCATTCTTCAGATCATGCACATAATCCTTTGAGATGACTGATCGATCGATCCTTGATAGATCGATCGGTCATTCCTTTCGTGGAGAATGACAAAAAATGCTTCAAACTTCTCCAAAGTCCACCTTCAAACATGATTCCAACTCCAAATGTTTTTGACCTGAAATCTCAATAAAACTTAGACAAATTTCCCAAATATAACTGTAATAATGAGCTCAAAACCGATAAAATATGAGGACCATCAGTCGTCGACCTCCTATCACTCCTATCTCCGGCCCAATCAGCATCACAATATCCAGATATGGTTGAGCTCTCATTTTTACCCATCCACACCCCTTGACCTGAGATACCTTTGAGATACTTGAGGATCTGCTCTATCATGGTCCAATGATGCTTTGTTGGGGCTTGCATGAAATGACTCACCTGATTCACGACAAATCAAAGGTCTGGTCGAGATATGGTTAAATAGATAAGCTTACCGACCATTCTTCGGTATTTGGTGATATCCTCGAATGGCTCATCTTCGGTGTAGTCGTTCTCCCCTTTTCGGATAACCTTGTAACCTTCTATAAGTGGTGTCTTGGTCGCCTTACAACTCTCCATACCTGTCTCATGAAGTAAATCAAGAGTGTATTTCTTTTTAGAGAGAAAAAGGCCCTCTGGAGAGCGGCCAATTTCAATCCCTAGGAAATACCGCAGCTCTCCCAAATATTTGATATCAAACATAGAGTGAAGGTAGGATTTAGGGGCAGCAATATCTGCCTTATCATCGCCGGAGATGATAAGGTCATCAACGTAAATCAAGACAACGACAATTCCTGTCAGGCTGCGGAGTGTGAACAAAGTGTGGTCGGCCTCGGATTTGCGGAATCCATGGTCGCGGAGTGTGTGGCTAAGCTTATGGTACCAAGCACGTGGAGATTACTTCAATCCATAGATGGCTTTCCGAAGGCGCAAAACCTTCCCGGGAGCGATGCGGGGTTCCAAGCCGGGAGGTGGAGTCATGTAGACCTCCTCATCAAGTTCACCTTGAAGGAAGACATTCTTGACATCCATCTGTCAAAGATCTCAAGAGAGGTTAGTGGCCAAGGAAAGCACAACCTTTACCGTGTGAAGATTGTCAACTGGGGCGAAGGTGTCGCCGTAGTCGAGATCGTAGGTTTGAGTGAAGCCCCGAGCCACCAGTCGCGCCTTGTACCTATCAATGTCCCCATTACTCTTGTATTTGATAATGAAGACCCACTTAGAAGTTACAGCTTTTTCCCGAAGGAAGGTCTGAGACGTCCCACGTGTGGTTCCGAGTCATGGCGTGGGATTCATCCATAATCGCATTCATCCATTCCCTGTAGTTCTTAGCGTCATCAAAGTTTCGGGGAACCTGTTCCAATTCAACTTTGCCAAGGAATGCATAAAACTCGGAAGGTAAAAGGTTAGGCGAAAATACCGATTGAATTGGATGAGCCATCACATGGATAGTGTAGTAGTCCCGAGGATACTTTCAGGTAGATAGGTCTTTCTGCACCCATGTGCTGCGGCGAAGAGACGGAGCGGTCGGAAGATCCAGTCGAGACCCGGTCGAGGCGGGAAGAGCAGGTCCGAACACAGTTGGAGCATCGTACAGGTCGTGCGCGTCCTGATGGTCGGTGTGCGAGGGACCATCGGAGGCACTCGTACGGATCATGCCGTCAATCGAGGGTCGTGCGTCCTGAGTCGAGGCGCCTGCGTAAGGCAGAGCGCGTGTGTCCTCCAGCCAAGATCGTGCATCCCTAGTTAAGCCGTGGATGCCCCTAGTCGAGCCGCCATCTCCTTCCATCGGGTCACCAACTCCCCCATTCGGGCTTCCCGCGTCCCGATCCGGAGCGCCTGCGCCTTCAACTCACCCGGAGGAGTTCTGTTGTGTAGGACACCCGAGATGGTTGAGGATGAAGCGGAGAGTGGAGGCCCGATCCATATTAGGGTCGGCTAGGTCCCGGAGATCCTTTCAATTCTTTTCTTCATAGTAACTCCGATCCTCAAGGAATTTGACGTCCCGTGACACGTACACTCTTTGGTTTTACGGATCATAACACTTGTAGCCTTTTTGAGTGGATGCATAGCCTATGAACATACACTTCTTGCTCTTGGCGTCAAGTTTGTTCTTAAGCTCTCCAGAAACTAAAGCAAAACAAAAACCCGTAAGTGTTCTAAGGAAGGTTGAGTCTTGTTGAGTACCTTGTATGGGGATTCATCTTTAAGTACTTTAGTCGGTGTCCGATTGATCAAGTAGCAGGCCGTCATAACCGCGTCTTCCCAAAACTTTTTCGGAACGTGCATGTGAAACATGATAGACCGAGAAACTTCCATCAAGTGGCGGTTTTTTCTTTCGGCCACACCATTTTGTTGTGGATTGTAAAGGCAAGTAGTTTGATGTAATATGCCGTGTCTAGTGAGATGTTCTTGTAACGATTGGCTCATATATTCTCCTCCATTATCTGTCCTAAGTACCTTTAATTTTGAGTTAAAATGATTAGCAATGTAAGCCTCAAAATTTTTAAATGCATCGAACACTTTATCTTTTGATGGAAGGAGAGTTATCCAAGCGTATTTTGATTTTTCATCTATGAAAGTGACAAAATGTCTATGATTATCCTTAGAGGGACATGGAGATGTCCAATCATCGGAATGCACAAGATCAAAACATCTTTTATAAATTGTAGAAGATAATGGATAAATAGCCTTGCAATGTTTGCCTAAAATGCAAGCTTCACAATTAAGATTATCAAAAGAAGTGTTAGGCAACAAGAGAGTCAAAGCACGGAAATGAGGGTGGCCAGCCTTTGCATGCCAAACCGAATTACTAAGGCTTCCAACAGCCGAACTAGACAAAGACGAACTAGCGCTATGTAAATGAGAGAAAAGCTTGGGATCTTCTAGGACATATAGCCCATTTTGCACCCGTCCTTGTCCAATCTCCTTTCCGGTCTTAATATCCTGAAAAATCACATTGTTAGGTCCAAATATAACATGACAATTGAGGTCCAAAACAACATTTCTAACCGACACAAGGTTGGAAGTAAATTCCGGCATATAGAAAGCTTTTGTCTTTTTGTCAAAGAGACCAAGATTCCCTACTCCACTAACCGATATCCTATGTCCATTAGCCATCACCACATTCCGTACAGTCGGTTCTATATTGCTAACCAAGCTCTTATCACTAATCATGTGATGAGAGGCTCCGGAATCCACAATAATAGGCTTAAAGAGGTTGTGAGAATAGAGACAAATACCAGAATCCTTTAAGGATTTAAGAGAGTGGATAAGAGCATCAATGTCAGATCTCCTGAAGGCACTTCCTTGGAATGAAGAAGAGGCTGCGGAGGGATATTCGTGATCCTTTGGAGGAGCATTTTGAACTGAGCTCACATTGTATTCGCAATCTCCGGCGGATTCATGGGAAAAATTTGCTTTAGAGTCCTTGAACTTCATAGGTTTGAGGTGAGGATGGAGGAGCCACCATTTGTCCTTAGTGTGCCCCTTTTATCTTACAATGTTCACACACAAGCCATTTCCATTCTTCCATCCTCCCTTGCACCTTGTTAGCCGTGATGAGTTCCGGGTTATTTTTCCCTCCAAACAAGTCGATGGAGCCTTGTTCCTTTTGAACTAGAGAGCACACATCTTCAAGGCTTGGAAGAGAGTTATTCGTGGCTGCCGTCCTTAGGATATGCTTGACAAGATCCGTGTTACTTGAATGGAGATTCATCAAGAGACCAAAGACCTTGTCTTCCTCATTCCTTTGTCTCACCACTTTCGGATCAATCGAGAAAGGCCTAAGCATATCTAATTCGGCCCACACGGATCGAAATTTTCCGAAGTAATCCGTGAAACCCAAATCCTCTTGAAGGAGACTCGCTAGGGCTTTCTTTACCTCAAAAACCCAGTGAAATTAGAGACATTACCATACACTTTTCCAAGGGTATCCCATAGCTCCTTAGCGGTCTCACAATAAGAGTAGGCTTCAAGGATCGAAGGGTCTAAGGAGTTTTAGAGAAGTGTCTAGAATCTCATTGCATAAGAGAGGAATGGAGGAAGAGAGGAGAAATGGTCCCCCCCCCTTTCAACGGTCATATTGACCAAGGCTTAGGACCACTCGGTTCTTGTCTTACTCGCCAACGGTCCTCTTCTTCAACGGTCCTCTTTTGCCTTCAACAAAGCCTCTTCCTTGTTCTCCAAGTTACGGTTCCACTTACTTGTATCCCACGGTTCTCATGAATCAATAGTAGCGTTATGGCTCTGGCTGCAATACCTGCATTGTGTCCTCTCTGAACGGAAAACCTCTCGGACTTGTTAATACGGATTGCAATACAAATAGCGAATACAGTGAGACCTCCGATTGCACAAAGCGTTATAATTACTCGTGATCTACTGCTTGCATGACCTGTTCAATAACAAATCAAGAGATTGTTTAAATAGTCAAGTAGAATGTTTGAATTTATTTGGATTTTAGTGACAAGGATTTTTGTTACTCAATAGGTCAATTCATCATTGCCAATATAATATATGTTACCAGGATTTTTCTATTTCTACTTGGATTACTTAAAAAACCTAAACCCTGCATTTGAAATTTTCCACCAAAACTTCTTTGGCCTTGACGACAAAGAAAGAAGAAGAAGAGAAAATAATCAAGATCGTACCGGGTTGATCATGGAAGAATTTGACTTCGAGGGACGCCTTGTTTTTGAAACCACATCTTAAATCATTCATTTCACAACCTCTGCAATTTGGCGAGTCCCGTTCGAGCAAGAGATTTACATAGTTGATCACGCCAGAGAATGTTTTCTCTTCAGATAGCACATCTTTATATATCACATTAACCGGAACCGCTAGTCTCTTCACGATCTGACAAGAAGGAGGACTCCGTTTTAACAGATTCAGATTTGGCGTAGCGAAGAAGGAGGAGGTAGAATTGCTTAGGCAACGTATGGACATGGGAGACCAAGATGGCATCACGACCTCATTAGGACAGGTCAAGAAAGTGTAGTAGACACTAGAGCCATAAGAAAAAGGAGATCCTGAAGTATTGAAGGTTAAAAGCCTTTTTACCAAACAGATATCAGGGTCGCTGATAGAAATCTGCTGCTTCATGTAGTCGATATCCTCTACAAGAAATGTTCCGGATTCTGGAAGCTCTAGTACAGTCTTATAGAGGTCGTTGCAATGGAGATTGAATCCTGTGTGGCGGCAGAAGGGAAAACGAATGGGGATTCCAAATTGTCCACATCTATTATAATATGACTCCAAATATGATGGACATTTTTCAGAGATGGAGGCGTGTCGAAGAGGCAAGATGAAGAAGACAAGGAAAAATAAAGGGAAGAGTTGTTTCGTGAAAGTCATTCTGTGGTCCGTTACTAATGGAAATGTTAAACTGAAAGTTATAAAAGAGCAATTAGTCTTGTACTCCCTATAAGGAAAGTCAAAGGATTGTATGTCCTTTTAGACGATTAGTCAGATAAAGTATTATGTTAATGAAATCAGGGTGTTGTTGCAACAAAGATTTAGTCAAGGCATATAATATAATAGCTTGTGAGACTTCAAATTGTTGGGCTTAATCAGGAGACAGACAACATATTTGCTTATAGAAGATTAGGAAACAGTCCTTTTATAACTGGAGAAGTTTCCAAGGTACATAAAAAAGCCCTTTACGGCAAAAAAAAGGTGGCCAAATGAAACAAGACAGATCTATACATTTACGAGACAGTGGAAGTAAAGTTCCTAACTTTGTAGCTAATAGAAACCTATGCGAAAGAGACTTATGGGTAAGAAGCTTCACTAGCTTTTACAAATCTGCCTCTGACACGCAACCTTGTGTCAGCTCTTGCTTTCCTCGATTCATACCTTATGGTCTTATCATATCTGTTGGCACCCAAGATCCAAGAGAAAGGGAGAAATGAAATTAAGTTACTGGGACTCTGGGAGAGGTGGACAATAGAAAATCAATCAGAAGGAAGAAAAACGCAGCATTTACCTTCGTGTTTTCCGTTTTTCCTTGTAACGCTGCATTGCAAAGCCTCTGTTCTGAGCCAGCCGCTCCAAATCAGCCTTTGTTGCCACTAGTCTTGTGGTTTTACAACTACTTCCTGCATTTTGTTCCGTGAAATGCAAGTCACTTGAGGAGTTCGAAGCTTTCTCAGAGCCGAAGGTAGTTGGAAGATTGTTGCTCCCAGATGTTGCTGGTTTTATCTGGCATGAAGTTGATCGCTTGTAGTCATCCTACAAAAGAATTTCTCATCAGCGTCATAATATGATAAGTATGGTTTAATAGTTACATTTAAGTTTCTTAGCACATCGACAGTGTTAGCTAACATGCTAGAACTGGTGTACAATCTGAGGTAAAGCAAAGAAAAGCAAATTAACTTGTAACTTATTTCTAAGTAGGTTTCATGTTCTTAAAATCTATCTCCATAACTAAAAGGAACCACTGTTGACAACAGTTTCTGGGAAGGAACTGGAGAATAAGAGCCTATGAGTTTTCAAACACTGCTTTCTTCAAGTTTTAGCACGAAGGCTTGAAAAAACGTTAGTGTACAAGGTCAACGGGTACAATACTCAAAAGACGAAGGTCTGTAAGAAGTATTACCTTGCAAATTTCTTTGACACCTTTCGAGTTATTGAAACGAGTTCCATTAATGCGGTCAACAAAGTTGTTGATTGTGAATGAAGCAGCAACTTTTGTTTCATATGCAGTTTCCACTTGAGTAGTGTCCTCAGATTCCCTGGACTGTCCCAAGTTAAAATCCCATATCTGCAAGTTTAGCGCACAGGTTAAGAAAATCACAAATCACGACAAACCTTAAAATCACACAGAGTGACTCCAGACTTGTCATTTGAGAAACATATCTACCTTACACAAAACGTTTTCCTCACATGCTAATTAAGACTAACACACTAGAGAAAGTAAGCTGTTGTCTAAGCACAAACCAAAAGAGAAATAAGCTGAACCTGAGAACTTTGGCCACCAGTAGGATTAGTAGCATTCCACTGGAAAGGTATAAGCGACGATGTTGAAGGCTGCTGGGTAACTCCTGCTCCGCCATTTATATCCTCAGCATCTCTTAACCATTCCAATTTCTCTGGCATTTCCGGAACCATAAACCCTTCTCCTTCTCCTCCTTCTCCTCCTTCTCTATCTCCATCGCAATCGCCATCACGGTCACAGTCATCATCACCACCACCAACGACACCACTCTTAAGCAATTCCTCAAGCTGTTTACACAACACCTGCTTATACCTCCCACAAGAAGAAGATCCACGTTTCTTAAACGTTGTATCGCTGGGAACAATTAATTCCTGTAAAACATTAGATCCCGAAACCCATGAATCCAACTGCATCCCAAAATTCTGCATCATCATCATCATCATTGGCACTTCTTTTCTTCCTTCTTCCAGATCAAGTCCCCATAAAGCAGCAAGCTCCAAAGCTGATGGACATCCCGAAAACCCTTCCACGGCGGAGCGAACATGAGCACCGGAAACAGAACAGCTTCCATGAACATCCCAATCGCACTCCTGACAAAGAACGAGATTATCGGTGAAGCACCTTACAGAGACTGGCTCGTTACCGCAATTATCGCAGATCTGAGATCGCAAGTGCTTCTTGGACAAAAGGTTCGCCGTGTGCACGTGCTGATCACAGGGCAAACACAGCTTCGCCGAATCAGCTCTACAAAACAGAACCGCCGTTCTCTCGCCGCAGAAATCACACGGCACTCTCTCTAAACTTCCCATGACTCCCTTTAACTACAATCTCACTCTCAATCCTAAGAAATTCGAAAACAAATCGGAATTTTACTCAGAGACAAACCGACCTAAAGATGAGGACAAACCCATTTCAAGTTTTTTTTTTTTGGGACGAAGATTTTGTCAGAATTATCTGCAAATCTTTGGACAGAGAAAAAAAAGCTGTATGAATTTTCAATTGCATGAGTCTCTAATTATTGGACCAACTAAAACACACTAGGGTTTGGGATATAATCCTCTGCGTGGCGTTGTATGGAAGTCAGTTTATAAGTAGATTGATCAGATCGAGATATATTAAGATCTGACGGTGTAGCAAGGTGCTGAAATGATTCGCCATCATCAGACGGCGACGAAGCTTCCGCTTTGAGTAACTGTAGTGACAGAGAATCTATGGGAAAATATCTAATCTGCTTTTCACCTTTTTTAATTATAAAATATATTTTCTTAAAAATTCTGGTCTATTTAGGTTATAAAGGGAAAGTTAGATGAAAAGCACATGTTTTTTATGGGATTAAATTCTTTCCGTTAATAGTAACAACTTTTTCAGGCCTTATATCAGTGTAGTAACGGCTTAAATCATCTTTTTCGAAATTTCAGCAATATGTAATTATCTGAAATGCAAAGCATATATTCTGTGAACTATTACCGACACACGGGTTCAATAAAAAATAATTTATTTTCAAGGAGATGATAATATCATCTTCTTTGTAGGCCCGATATCACAAAAGACACATGATTAATACCCCAAGATATTTTTCAGATTCATGTTAGTTTTATTTTCGTTATCCATAATATTTTCAATTTTTTTTTGAAGAAAGTCGTATTTTATTTGTATTGTGCTGTTTCAAAAATAAATATCTTGAAGAGTTTGTTTATAGTGAAAACGATTTTCTATTAAAAAATAAAAATGAGCTTACAAAGTGTTTGCGAGAATATAATATCGAAAACTACAATTTAGTAAATCAATAAAATCATTTTTTTGTCAAAGCCAAGCTTAATTTTTCAAAAAAGATTTTTTTCTATGTTCTACAACATGTCCTTTTTATTTGTGTTCTTTGATCCTTTTCATTAATATTAATTGATTTACTTTTTAATCAGTGCGGCGCAGTCCACAAATCATTTAATTGTTCCGTTAATTTAGATCAGATTCCTGTGCAGGTGAACGAAACTTGTAATTGGAAAATGAGTCTTAGTGGGTTGTATTGGGCCTATTATTAACAGAGTTGGTCCAACTCAAATCGCAATGGTATAATACCATATCATCTTAATCTGTGGTAGGTCATCGGCAACTCAGGCTATCAATAAGAGAGGACATAAAAGCCCATTAAACCAATAAGCGAAGAACTACCAAAATGGAACTCGGTAATGGGCTTAGGCCCATAATGATAATGAGATAAACCTGGCGGAGTTCGGTGGATAAATCAGATTTCTTTGGGTGTCTTTTCGCTAAGAGATAAACGAAAATCTGATTTCAAAACTTGGTTTCGTCGGTATTGTAGTTCGATTCGAATCGGTGGTATAATCCGGTTATGGGATTTTGTTTATATTTAAGACCGGAGTATTATCCGGCGAAACGACGCCTCGTGAGGAAAACCCTGGAAATCTAAGCGCCATGAACAAGGAGAGATACAGAAGCCATCGGGACGATCGTGATCGAGATTCGAGTCCCGACCATTCTCCACAACGTGAAGGTGGACGCCGTCGTGATCGTGATAGTGATTCGAAGCGTCGTGATTCAGATCAACACCGTTCATCGAGGCACGACGATAGGGAAGATGAGAGAGATAGGGCTAGAGCTCGAGACAGAGGGAGATCTGTAGAGCGAGGCGAGAGAGAAGGGAGTAGAGATAGGGAAAAGCATCATGACAGGTCTCACGAAGGAAGTAGTAAGGAGAAGGAAACGAGGAGCAAGAGAAAAGATAGAGAGGAAGAGAGTGGGGCTAGGGAAGGAAAGAAGAAATCTAGGTTTTCTGACGGGAATGGTCATAGGAAGAGCAGGTTTGAGGATGTGGCTATGGAACCTGAGAACAAGAATGCTCAAGTAACAGAGGGTTCTGGGGTCCCGATTGTGAGTTGTTCTACCTTTTTCGTTAATTTCCTTAGTTGCAACTGTCTGTTTCTACTGCGATATGCTGCTACTTGTGATTTCTTCAAAATGATTCTTTACTAGCTCAACTTCAATAGGTTTCTGAGTAGAGTTTGATATACTCGTATTGTCTTGTCTCTGTGCAGGGCGCTTCTTCATGTAGCTCTATTGCATCGGAAACTTCTATGACCCCTAGTCAAACGCTGCTCACTAAGGTATCTTCGATATCTACAACGGATGAAAATAAGGGAGTTAGTATTGTCAGGTCTCATGAGGTTCCTGGAAAATCTAGTACAGATGGAAGAACATCTTCAACAGCTGGGAAAACTAGTGCAAACTTGTCCCTTGATTTAATTGCGAGAACTAAGAAACTTCTACAGTTGCAAAAGGGACAATTGCAAAAGGGATTGGCAGACAAAGCGAAGAACCTTGCTTTGGTAGGAGCAACAGATAATCTAATCATATACATAATACATTCATTCTTCTCGTAAAACTTTGTATGTGAGTAAATTGTTTTTTTCTTCTCTATGCAGCTGAAAAAGGGTACCAAGTCAGCTGCAGAAGGTAGCCTACAGACCAGAGTGCCATCATTGACTACAACTCCTGCTGCCTCTACAGGAACATCTTTTGCTTCACCACTGACACATGCTGGCCTTGTCAGTATTCCCAACATTGAAGCTGTTAAGCGAGCTCAGGAGCTGGCAGCTCGGATGGGATTTCGTCAGGATCCAGAGTTTGCTCCCGTAATCAACCTATTTCCTGGGCAGGCACCCTCAGAGACGGCTGTCACACAGAAACCGACTAAGGCCCCTGTTCTGCGTGTGGATGCACTTGGAAGGGAAATAGATGAACATGGAAATGTGATCAGTGTAACTAAACCAAGCAATCTTAGTACGTTGAAGGTACGTAAAGCTAATCAAACTTCTAAACTTTCTGTGTTTTGTTTCTTTATGATCAAGCTTTTAATGTCCTTGGATATTTTACAGGTTAACATCAACAAACAGAAGAAAGATGCTTTTCAGATTCTAAAACCTCAGCTGGAAGTAGATCCAGAAGAAAACCCCCATTTTGATCCAGGGATGGGTATTGATAAGAACAAGATTTTGAGACCTAAACGTTTAAGTTTCCAGTTCGTTGAGGAAGGTAAATGGACAAGAGATGCCGAGAATTTGAAGTTCAAGGTATCCATTGTCTTTTCTCTGGATTCGTTTTAGCATTAAAAGTGTCGACTAATCCGTAGGAGGGGGCGAATTATAGTAATTTGTTCCAGCCCAAGGCTATTTCAGATCTCTCAATGAGTGTATTATTCATCTTTTATTTGATAGAATCTATATGGTGAAGCGAAAGCAAGAGAGCTAAAGGTGAAACAAGCGCATCTGGCTAAGGCGAAGGACGATATTAATCCGAATTTGATAGAGGTATCGGAACGTGTCCCGAGAAAAGAGAAGCCCAAGGAACCAATTCCAGATGTTGAGTGGTGGTACGTAAATTTTCTTACTTGGCCTTTTTGTTAATGATAATTTTTTTTGTTTTAATTTTTCATTTGATTTGACTTTTACGTGGCATAATTTGAGGAAAACAAGTCTCCTACATATATCAAACTAAACTTGTAACATTTGGGCTATTGGGTGAATGTGATGAGTTACCATAATATCAGTTTCTTAGCCATGGGTGGGAGGGTGATCTTCACATGACTATTTTGAATTAGTTTCTCATTTCTTTTAGGTGAGGTATGTGCCGAGTCATTTTCCGCATGTTACTTCTGAAAGTTCAATGCTTTTGTGATCACCACCAGTGATTATAAGTAGAATATGGTAACAATGAATTGACTTATGATTGTAAACCCAACTAGTCCCTTTCAATAGTAGACCAACTAGTTAATCTGGCTGCATTTTGCTGCCATTTTGGTCTTGGGTTGTTGTTTCTATTCATTATGGGTTTCTGAATTCATAAATCTATGTCTCAGGGATGCAAGTGTCCTTGTCAATGGCATATACGGAGACATAGCTGATGACACCATTACTGAAAGCCATCTGAAGATAGAAAAACTTACTCATTACATTGAGCATCCTCGTCCCATAGAGCCACCTGCAGAGGCAGCGCCCCCACCACCCCAACCTCTGAAACTGACAAAAAAGGAACAGAAAAAACTACGAACCCAGAGGCGTCTAGCAAAAGAAAAGGAGAAACAGGAGATGATCAGACAAGGGTTGCTTGAACCACCAAAAGCAAAGGTGAAGATGAGCAACCTTATGAAGGTTCTTGGGGCTGAAGCAACCCAAGACCCAACCAAGCTAGAAAAAGAGATCCGCACAGCAGCTGCTGAGCGTGAACAGGCTCACACGGATAGGAACGCTGCGCGGAAGCTAACTCCTGCAGAGAAACGTGAGAAGAAAGAGAGGAAGCTTTTCGATGATCCAACAACGATTGAGACGATTGTCTCGGTGTACAAGATCAAGAAGCTATCAAATCCTAGAGCAAAATTTAAAGTGGAGATGAATGCAAGACAGAACAAATTAACAGGGTGTAATGTAATGACTGAGGGAATGAATGTTGTTGTGGTTGAGGGTAAGACCAAAGCGATAAAGAGATACGGGAAGCTGATGCTGAAGCGAATAAATTGGGAAGAGGCAGAGAAGAAAGAAGAGATGGTAAATGATGAAGAAGATGATAAAAAAGAAGACATTGGCGGAAACAAGTGTTGGTTGGTTTGGCAAGGAAGTGTTGGGAAACCGAGTTTTCATAGGTTTCATGTACAAGAGTGCTCGACTGAATCTGCTGCGAAGAAAGTTTTCGTGGATGCTGGTGTTGCTCATTACTGGGATCTGGCTGTTAATTACTCAGACGACTAAAATCCTCCTCGTACTCTGTACAATCAATATCAACTTGAAATGCTTTTTAACAACCATATCGGGACATGTCATTGCGTTTCCTTGAACATATTCCCCTTAGTTCTGTTATTGGTACTTCAGTTTTGAACAAGAATTGTCTGTTTTCACGACCTTAACTAGCCCTAGGCGTTTTGTTTTTGCGGTTTTTTGTTCTGGGAAATGTGGTTACCGATAGGTATCTATTAAAATTCGGTTCAGTTTTGAGAATATGGTAACTAATAGAACCTATTAAAATTTGTTTCTGTTTCGGATTCAGTAAAATTGAAACCGAATTAAGCCCAAAATAATAATAATTTGGTTCGGAATAGTTGCTTGTTTTAAAGTATTTTAGTATTAACAAGTTCTTATTTGGTAACTTAAGATTTTCTGAACTGGGTACCCGATTGCTACAATATTCTTTTCATGTAACAACAGGACACAAATCGATGACATGATTAATGTATTGTTTGTGGCAGGCATGAGCCGCGCGTGCAAGAAATTGGTCATGTGTTAGAATAATACGGACCAACGTGCGACAAAATGCGAGCCTGAGTGCTCAATTTGTACCTGACAGCTACGCCTCCTCCAGCTTTTTCTTCACCCAACAATCCCACCACTACATTGCGTAATACCCAAACTACCCTCACTCTCTTTTTTTGTGTTCCCTTGATTAAAGAGTCTTCCTTTCATTTCTCTTCACTACTACTTTTACAACTTTTGTTTTTTCTCTTCTACTCTGTTTCGGAAACATTCCGGTGACAGAAGACATGGAAACGACGATAACAGAATATTTGGAGAGAACGATGGAGAGTTGTTCACTGAGTGATCAGACAAGTACTAGTATTGGAGATGGGTTTGGTATGAGTGACGAGCATATCCCGATCTCAGATAGGTTCTTGGAGTTCAGTTCTAATATCTCTTTTCCTTCTCATCTGGAACAATGTCTTGATCTTAAGGTAAAAGGGAACAAATAATAGAAAATTGAGGTTCCTTTTCTTCTGTTTTCTTCTGTGTTAAATATCTATTCTTTGTAGAAACTTCGAATTTGTGTCAGATTTGCATTACTTGCGGTACAGGGAGAATGAAGTTTGTGTATATATACATTGAGAGATAAATAATTTGTTTTATAAATGAGATTTTGTTTCTATTGTTGTGTCGGATCCTTGTATTGCACTTATTGCTTCAAAGTTTGTCTCTTTTGTGTATAAATGCTCACAAAGTTTTTGTTTCAACCTTGATCAGAAAGAGAAACCGTAACTGAACATTATGGTTTTTTCTGGGTGGATAAACTTGATATTGTGATTTTCGGATTTGGAAAGTTTAGTTCTATTTAACTGAATCAACATAAGCTTGTTGCTTCTGGAACAAATCTTTCGTCTCCTTGATGTTTTTCCTTAATGGACCAGATATCTATGTTGTGTACAAATATAAATACAGACACAAGAGAAATAAACTCTGAGGATCAAGTTATGTTTGGAATGAGATCTTGAGGTGGGTTTTTATTTATAGACAGGAGAGATTTACTATAGAAACTGGAACAAGGGACTGAGAGTGAAGGAAGATCCAAGGAAAGTAGTGAGCAGGAACAATAATGCTGAAAAAGGCAGTGGAGAATCGAACGGAAGTATGTTTTCAGAAGAAGATAATTCATATTGTGCAACCGAAGAGTCTTCATCAGAATCATCTCCTTCATCAAGAGAGAATCGTAAAGAAGATGAAGAAGAAGATATTCTAGTGGTAGCTGGTTGCAAAGCTTGTTTAATGTATTACATGGTCCCTAAGCTCTTAAAGGATTGCCCTAAATGTGCAGCTCATCTTCTCCATTTTGATCAGCCTCACTCTGCTTAAAGTAGTTTAGGATAGTTGTTGTTGTTGCATTAAAGTTGGTCAATGAAGATGAGAGCCCTTAAAAGTCCGGGGCTACGTTGAAAGAAAGAACATTTAGAAAGCATAATGATTGTAAGCATGTGTATTTACCATAGTTTCTGTTCCCTTTTTTCTCAATTTTATTTAAGAATGAAACTTTTCCCTGAAATTTTGTTTTGACCAAAATAAATATGAATATTCAATAATCCTAATCGCACCATAATTGAATTGCATTTTCTCCCTAACATTGTCATTTTTTCGTAATCATAGCAGCTCACGTTCATTGAATTGTAGTTGTTTATGCTATCAATTCTTTATTAATGTAAACAATCAACAAAGACTTATCATGATATATATATATATATATATATATAGAACTAATGGGGCTTAATACTGTCACATTAAATGCTTAATAATAATAATATAAAGTCAATTATGAGCACATTTCAACTCTCCGACATATGTGTGTATATGTAAGCATATCATTAGTTTTTTCCCCAACCATTAAGCTCACATATTGTAATTATTTATTGTAAAGACTCAAGTAAAATTTATTGGAAATACAAGTTTTAAGGTGAGATCACAATTCACAAAGGTTAGAGATCTTGCTTTGAAGCTTGCATAGTTTTCATTTTCCAAATGAATTAGTTTGTAAGAAAATCATGATTACTTGACTCATTATCTGAAGGACTTTTGAGTATGTTTATGAATTTCAAGTATGTACAAGATCTATGGACCACATTAGCTAAAATTTTCTTTGAATTTATTGACCTCAATTACTATCAAAAGCAAGTCATTGATATGTCTAGTTATATTCATGGTTTCAAGTTGTTGTGTGAACAACTTAGCCATATTAAAAAGCTAGAGGATCTAAATTAAAATGATGAAGATCTTTTCGTTTATTTTAAGATCTTACTAAAAGAATATAAGATTGGAAAATGTGACTCAAACTTGTATGCATAATTGATGAGTATGATGCATGTATTGATAAATTATCCTTAGTTTATATATATTAGGTTAGGATGATTTCAACTTCGGATATAGGAGATTAATCATATTATCTTATGCTCTTGCAACTATCATTCGGCTTCACTCGCTTCTCATATGTATTTGGTTATGACTGATGAGAATGAAACACCTCGTACTGACCTTTTCTAAACCAACTATGATGTG
This sequence comes from Lepidium sativum, assembly GCA_023374145.1. Lineage (NCBI taxonomy): Eukaryota > Viridiplantae > Streptophyta > Magnoliopsida > Brassicales > Brassicaceae > Lepidium > Lepidium sativum. The sequence continues at coordinate 37,243 of JAKUCM010000448.1, forward strand.
ACGTTTATGGCCAATAAGGCAATGACAGGTACTTGATAGGTTTAGTGGTTATAAGGTCATCAAAAGTTTCTACTCTTGGTCTTGGACTTTCTCAATCCTCGCCACACACGCTACATCTAATCATAACACCTTCGAAATACAAAAACCATCAAGGCTTTTGAAAGTTTCATGCAATTTTTATTTAAAAATTGTTCATGAAAGTTTGAAATTTATGTTGTTTCTGAAACAACTTGTGCTTTATCTTGAAGTTATATTCCGAACTTGCTGGACTTTGGAATATAACTTTGAATAAATGGAAATATGTTAAATTTCTCCTCACTTTACAAAAATAAGCTATAAACTAACAATTCTCATTTAGACAAATTGAATTTCTAATTTTTATTAATTTCTAATTTTTCTGGTATTAAATTACATCAAATTTTTTGAGTGGCCAAATTAGATACATCGCTATAACAGTCCTCATCAACATAATGTGTTATGTAATTTTCATTACAAGAAAACATGCCATTTGCGATAAAAAATTGCGATGCCAAATCTCCATCGCATAATTGTTTTACCTTTGCAATGCTCTTGCGATGAAACATTTGGCATCGCAAGGGCATAGCAAAAATGCGACATGGAAAAAACGTTGCAAGTTTGCGGGTGAATTGCAATACTTCTGCGACTCTCTTGCGACACCTAGAAATATATCGCAAACATGCGACGTTCTTGTGCGACCTTCTTTCTATTGCATGTTTCCGACATCTTTACATTGTTCTTGCAATTGACCTTTGCAACATCGCAATTCCATAGCAGAATTTCCATTTTTCTCTATTAATATCCCACCATGAGAATGTATTTTCACACCAAATCATAAGTAATAAGAGAGAGAAACTAGTGATGAAAAATTTTGTTTTGCCAAAAAAATATTCTAGAAATAAATATATTCCATAAAACAGTTTTTCTGGAAAAAATAAATGACGTCGGGACATAAAGTGTTCGCATTACAATGATGGATGTTTAATCGAAAGGATATGGAGACCAGAGAAGTGACGAAGGAGTTTCGAGATGGATTGCGAGCATTCATAAATCAGGCGGCAAATAACCCATATACTCCAAATGACGGTAACATCTTTTGTCCATGTATAAAGTGTGGGAACAATAAATATTTGAATATCGATATGGTTAAAAGACATGTATATAATAGAGGATTTACTCCAAACTATTATGTCTGGTTTTCACATGGGGAGGGGTACAGTTTGGGTGCTGGAAGTTGTAATACGGTTGTTGGTGTTAATGATCAACCTATTCATGATACTGCTAATTATAATTATGGCGGTAGTATGTTTGAAAACTATGATCATCCACAAGAAAATAGGTATCATGATATGGTTACAGAGGCATATCATGGTAATATTCTCGTTATTGAAAAACTATTGAAGAACCTAACGCCGAATCAAAACAATTTTATGATATGCTAGATGCTGCAAATCAACCTATATTTGAGGGATGTAGAGATGGTCTATCTAAATTTTCATTAGCATCTACATTGATGTCTATTGAAAGTGAAGGAAACATAAGTGAGAGAAGTATGAATCAAATTGTTTATGTGCTTAAACAGTATCTGCCAGAAAATAATAATTCTGTTGGGAGTTATTATGAAATGCAGAAGATAGTAGCGGGTCTTGGATTACCATAAGAAATGATTGTATTTGCAGTGACAATTGCATGATTTTCAGGAAAGAGGGTGATAAGTTGCAGGAATGACGTTTTTGTGGGAAGCCAAGATACTAAGCAACAAAAGGAATGACGCGTGTCCCATACAAACGTATGTGGTACTTGCCAATCACTGATATATTGAAACGATTATATCAATCGGAGAAGACATCTTCTGCAATGAGATGGCATGCCAAACATATTCACTAACGGATTTAGCCCATTTGGTTTATCTGGTAGACAATATTCTCTATGGCATATCATATTGACGTCATATGTGCATGTGGAGCAAATTTTTGTTTATGACTATTCTAGTGTCAGGTCCTAGTCATCTTAAGCGTTCCCTTGATGTGTTCCTACAACCTCTAATTCAAGAGGTGAAACAGTTATTGTATAGGGTATTTGCACATTCGATTATTCGCATCAGCATAATTTCAATATGCATGCAGTTTTATTGTGAACAATAAGTGACTTCGTGGCGTATAGAATGTTATCTGAATGGATGACACATGGATGGTTATCTTGTCCATATTGTATGGGCTGGTCTGATTCATTTCAACTAAAGCATGGTAAGAAATCATGTTGGTTCGATTGTCATCATCGGTTTCTCTCCATGCATCATCCATACAGATGGAACAAGAAATTGTTCAAGAAAAACAAGGTTGTGCGTGTTCCTCCCCCAACACACATGTCAGGCAGTAAAATGTTGAAGCAAATTGATCATTATGTGTGTGTTCCCTTGATGTGTTCCTCCCCCAACACACATGTTTAGTTGGTTTTATTCGAATGTAAATTTTCATGATGGTTACGTGTCCAAATTCTTAAGATGTATAGAGCAAGAGAAAAAAATATTTGGTATGAAGAGTCATGATTGTCATGTATTCATGCAGCGACTACTTCCTTTTGCATTACTTGAGGTTGTACCGACTACTGTCTATGAATCAATTGTCGGCAAATGTTTATATAGTTTTGATTGTCTCATTCTATTAATTATAAAAGTGGTTTAACTATATAGTAAATTTCAACTTTGTAGGGATCAAAGCATTTTTTTGGGATCTATGTACATGAACACTAACAGAGGATTGCATAGCTCAATTAGAAACTAACATTCCAGTGTTGCTCTGCAACTTGAAAAAGATATTTCCTCCTGCATTGTTTGACGTGACGGAACATCTTCTAATCCATCTGCCACATGAAGCAACTCTTGGTGGGCCCGTTCAAGTTCAATGAATGTACCCGTTTGAGTGATTCATGGTCCATTTTAAAAGGAATGTAAAATTAAGCAAAATTGGAATGATCGATTCGTGCAGGAAGTCTAATCAAAGAAACTTCTCATTTCACATCATATTACTCTAGTCTAACCGTTCAAACAAAAAAAAACCCAAGTTTGAAGATATGTCGATGGAGGGGTTACAACCTCATATGCCATTGTTGTTCCTGAAATCTTCAGGCAGGACGGAAGACTTAGTGGAAAATTAAAGGAAGAGTACTGGGAAAATCACATGTATTATCGTGTAGCTCACAATTATATATTGCAAAATTGTGAAGATGTAGTGCCATTTGAGAGGTATATATATATATCAATTTATTAATTAATATATTTATTTACACAAATATCTTATTAATCAATATATACTTTATCTGCAATGAATTTGACACAAATACGTGAAGCCTTCCCTAATTTACAAGAAACAGAATATGACACATGCAAAGAACGTGATTTTGCTGAATGGTTAAAATACTATGTATGTAAGATTACCTATTAAATATGAATAGTTTTTCGAAATTAATTACCACATATATATATATATATATTTTGTAGGTGAAGAACGGGTGTTCAGGCAACCCTATGCCATTATGGTTTCATGAGATTGTTGATGATTATATTGCAAAGATCGTAACGAATCTAATGTATTTCACTCACGGATACACTTTTCATACACACGTCCATGGTTTCAATAAATCAACTGCAAATTTTGGAATTTAAGTGTCATGTGAAACTGACTTTTACAGAATTTTGAACAAAATTATATAAGTCACATATCCTAGAGTTATTGGATTGAGATGCATTTTATTCCAATGTCATTGGTACAATACAATGGCCGGTCGAGGAGTATATAATAATAACTTAGGGGTAACCAACGTAAATGGAAGCCAAACATATTCCAAGTTTGACTCTTATGCCAGGCAGAACAAGTGTGTTTTATTCCATATCCTCGTATAAAGCAAAGACGTGAAATGTGGCTATATGTTATAAAAGTGAATCCAAGAGATCGTATAATGGCGGGAGGTCGATGATGTGGAGTCCACATAACATATAATACATGCACAACAAGAAGTATAAGACATTGTTTCGAATGATTCAACGAGACAGAGGAAGAACAAGACACTTATGAAGAAGAAGACACTGATGAAGAATAAGATAATAACTAACTTGTTTAATACACTAGTTAAGTTATGTTAGTATTTAAATGTATCGTTATAAACAAAAATTATTATCTGTGTCAAATAACAATCGTATTAGCAAATTATTCTGTGAGGCCCGTGATGAAGAATAAGATTATTCGAGAGTCAAATAACAATCGGATTAGCATGTGTCAAGTGTCTGACAAATCGTTATACTTAGCATCTCGAAATTTTTTTTACAAGAAAAACAAGTTCTGTGAGGCCTCTGCAATGTCAGGGGCACAAATATCGCAAGGGTGTCGCAAAATTGCAACGCTTAACTTGTTCAAAACCCAATACCTTCCATACGGTGTGACCATATGCAAGGTTATCCTTGGAAACGAATGATTATTCGATAGTCAAACAACAATAGTATTAGCATTTGTCAAGTCTCTGACAAACCCGATGGTCTTCTACAAATTGTTATACTTAGCACCTAAAAACCTGATGGTCTTCTACAAGGGTATTTTTGTAATTTCAGCTAATTATGGATTTAATAAAACTCTGAGTTTTATAATGGGCCATTTTTCATGTGTTCATATGTTAATTCCTAAAGCCAATTTTGTTTCGTTTGGGCTCAATCTTATTTATTGTTTAATTAACCAAAAATAATTTAGAATGGCAAATTTAGGATTTGAACTAATGTAGCACTTCAAACTTACTTTGTCTTATACCATTGTGCCACTGTGGTATCCTTGCATGTTTAATCCTCAGACTACTTAATATATGTCTACGCAAGAATAATAATTAAAGTTCAATATCAATAATCATTTTGATTGTGCAAGTTTAATATTTGAATTGGATTGATTGATGCATGATGTTTCCAAAGTAACCTCTTTTGTAGATATTCAAGAAAATATTTAATGTTATATGTATATATTCATGTGAATATTAAATCGACCCAAAGGTAGGTTTATATTTGACCGAATTATATACATACATGTGATAATAAATATGTGACAATTATTTGGAATAACTATGTGAACAATAAATCGATCCAAAGATAGGTTATTGTTCATCATATATTATTGTCAATGTTTGATTATTACAACAAGAGTGTCGTTAGCAGTTAATATTATTGTCCGAAGACTTGATGTTAATGTTGCACTTGATATCTTGAGATGGGTTTGTACAATTGTTCATTTTATTATTGTTTTATTTCAGTATAGTTGTGAGTTATTTAATAAAGACTATTCATTTTCAACAAATTTTACTGCAGTATTTGCAAACTTAGGTTCAAGTCCAACACTTAATGGTTCCAATTACAAGGAATGGAAAAGTAAAGTTAAGATTGTGTTAGGGTGTATGGATCTTGACCTTGCATTAAGGATGGAACAACCCACTTCTCCTACAGATGCTAGTACTGTTGAGTATTACGAGAAGTGGGAATGTTCCAATCGCATTGGATTGATGATCATTTTGGACATTATTCCATAAACCTTTAGAGGTGATGATGAGATCAAAGATCTCAAACAGTTCTTTGTTGAGATGAACTTGCATTTTGCAAGTACCGATAAAGCAGAATTAAGTACGCTTATGTATTGCTTTAGTACCATGATGTATCACAACAAATGAAACGTAAGGGAGTACATTTTGGAAATTTCTAACATTGCTTCAAAACTTGAGACTCTCAAGATTGAGCTTCAGGAAGAAATGGTCATATTTTTTGTCTTAAACTCTCTTCCTCCTCACTTCAATCAAGTGAAATCAAGTTACAACACACATAAGGAGAAGTGTTCTCTTAATGAGCTCATTTCGTATTGTGTAAAATGAGGAAAATATATGAAACAAGAAAAGTCTGAAAGTGCTCATATGGTTACCACCACTAAGGGTCAGGGCAAAAGAAGGAAATGTGAGGTTGTTACGAATGATGCTGCTAAAGGTCCAACTCAGGAGAATCCGACAAAGGTTGTACATACCTATTTCTTTTGTAAGAAAGTTGGACACATGAAGAAGGACTGCCAAAAGTATCATGCTTGGTGTGTAAAGAAAGGTAGTTTCCTTGTTATGGTTTGTTCTAAAGTGAATTTAGTTGAAGTACCCAGAAACACTTGGTGGTTAGATTCAGCTGCAACTACTAACATCAGTGTTTCACTGAAAGACGCATTCATGTGGCTAATGAATTTGCGGTGGATGTGGAGGCAATTGCGCATTTTAGATTGGTTTTTAGTACTCGTCATTTTTTGGATTTGAAAGACATTTTTGTTGCTTCGTCATTTAGATGTAATTTGGTTTCTGGTCCTTATTTAGAAAGATCTGGTAATTCTTGCCTTACTGGGAATGGAAAAGCTTGTTTGTCTTTAAATTCAATTATAATTGGAACTGGTATAGTTATGGATAACCATAATCTTTATATGCTTCTCACTGTCGATTCTCATAATGAAAACTTAAGTGTTGAATCAAGGGGTGGTAAACGAAAATTCGAAAATGCATGTTCAAGAACTCTATGGCACAAACGCTTAGGTCATATTTCTAGAAATAGAATTGTGCGACTTGTGTCAGATGGTATATTAAGTTCGGTAGACTTCACAAATAGTGATGTATGTGTGGCTTGCGTTAAAGGAAGACAGACCAAACATAAGAGATTGGGTGCATATAGAGCTAATGAAGTCCTTGAGTTGATACATATAGACATTTGTGGGCCTTTCCTACGACATCTTGGAACGTTCAACAATACTTTATATCTTTCATAGACGACTACTCTCGATATGCATACTTGTTTCTTATTCATGAAAAATTAGAGTCTTTAGACGTGTTCAAAAAGTTTAAGACTGAAGTTGAGAATCAACTCTAACGAAGGATAAAGTCTGTCAGATCTAATCGTGGTGGAGAATATTATGGTCAGTATGATGGTTCAGGTGAACAACGTCGAGGACCATTTGCCAGATACCTAGAGGAGTGCGGAATTTTCCCACAATATACCATGCCATGGTCCCAGCATGAACGGTGTATCAGAAAGACGTAACCGCACTCTTAAAGACATGGTACGGAGTATGATCAATCATTCCACCTTACCTGAGTCACTCTGGGGAGAGGCACTAAAGACTGAAACTTACATTCTTAATTGGGTACCAACTAAGGTAACTAAAAAAACACCTTATGCTTTGGACTGGTAGAAAACCGAGTCTGAAGCACTTTCACATATGGGGATGTCCAGCTGAAGCTAGGCCTTATAAGCCATTTGAGAAAAAGTCGGACTCTAGAACTGTGAGCAGTTACTTTATTGGTTATTTTGAGCGATCTCTGGGCTATAAGTTTTATGATCCTACACAAAAGAATATTTTTGAGACAGGGACAACCACATTCTTTGATGATAATGAACTTAGGGGAAGAAATGAAGTTAGAAACATTATCTTTGAGGAAGAATCAGATTCATTTTCTAAACCGATTCATATAGCTATTTTTGATAAAGCAATTTTGACACCTCAATTTAATACTTAAGCTCTTTCTCTAAATCAAGATGACAATGAAAGTCAAATTCAAGATCCTCAAGAACCGGTGCATCAAGAACAAGTGTCGGTGCATCATGAACAAGTGTCAGTGCATCAGGAACAAGTGCCTTTGCAGCGATCCACTAGAGAAAATAGAAGTTTTATTCCGGATGATTATATAGTATTTCTCATGTAACAAGAGGAAAATAAAACCCAATTGGAAGATGATCCTATCAACTTCTGTGAGGCCATGGGTAGTTCCAACTCAGATAAATGGGTCAAAGATAATGAAGAAGAGTATGAGTCAAAGCTAGACAATTATGTTTGGGACATTGTCCAATTACCTTATGCAGAAGATTCCTTAGTTCATTCATTCCGGATGATTTTATTATATTTTTACCTATATTTGATGTCCAGTTACTTTTGATTTTATTATATCAAGAGATGCAGAAGATTCCTTATGCTTCGACAATAGGATGTCTAATGTATGCGTCCGGATTTAGCGTACATTGTTGGAGTTTTAGGCAGATACTTAAGTAATCCAGGTATGGACCATTGGAAAGCACCCAAAAGGGTTATGAGGTACCTGCAGAGAACAAAGTACTATATGCTCACATATCGGAGATCAGATAACTTAGAGATCATTGGATATTCTAATTCTGATTTTGCTGGATGTCAAGATAGTAGAAAGTCTACTTCATGCTATGTTTATTTTTTTGGTGGTGGAGCTATTGCTTGGTGTAGTGTGAAATAATCACTTGTAGCTTCTTCTACAATGGCGGCATAATTTATTTAAAAATAATTTATTTTTAAATAAAAATCAGAAGAGCACAACTACTTGATTTGCAAAACTACTATTATGATGTCAGAAAATATAGTTTTTCAAATTTATATAGATATTTTACATGATACAAAGGATATCCGAATGACTAAAATTAGGCGAATTTACCTATTATATAAAAAGGATAGTATGAACGTTGTCCTGGCTCTTTTGTATATGTTTAATTATAATTAAGTATATAAATGTAAGTGAAATATAAATAAGTAAAAGAGAAAAATGGAAGGGTGGGGGTCACATGGAGTTCAGAGAAAGAGCAGAAGAGTCCCCACGTCCTTCTGTGGTTTTGGGTCCTCGGGCTCTGCGGATTCCAAACACCATCATGCATGCCCAACTCTCTTTTTCTCTTTTTATTCTTTTATATTATAACATTTTAGGGTTTTTATTCTTATATTCTATTAATGTCGACCTTCTTACAACCATCGAATATATAAAACCCACAGTTCTTTTTCCCCAATGTTATATAAAATACATGCTTTACCAAATTCTACTCATACTTTAATTTGCCTTAAATCATTTCTTTATTATTACACTTTCATTCTCTCTTCACGCTCCCTTTTTATGGTTTCCTTTTCGTTTGATTCAACTTCGCATCATGCATGTATACAATTTTCTATATATATATTCCTAAGTAATCTATCTTATTATTGACATTTTGACAGATATTGTCATCATATTCCTCTCCACTCTCTGCCTATTCCACTTGCCTCTTTTCTAATCTATATAACCTTTTTTAATTTTTAATTTTCTCAACTCACTCATGCAGTACCCTTTCTTTATTTATCTTATTAACTGCAACTCAAGTACTCCTACTTATATTTTATATTATGAAAATAAATTGCAATATGCACGTACCTTATTTTTACTAACATCAAAACCATCAATCTCTCTTAGTAATATATAGTAGCATCCATTATGAACTATTATAATACAAGTCAGTATAACTTATGTGAAAAATACGTATATACATGACACAATCATTTTTGTTATACATATAACTATAGTCTCATATTTCTATAATTTTTAACGTCTCGATATTCACAAATTCTTTGGTTAGGGTTTTAGTTGATACATATGATTAACTTATGATGTTATTTCGTAAGACTTTTAATGAAAAGATAAAGTTGTAAGTCTGTTGAAATTTTTAGGAAATGAGTGATTTTTATAGAAAACATAAAGGAGATTGCAATGATAGTCGTTGAAGATTAAATTAGTTGACGATCATTACAAAAGAAAAAAGGGTTCTTAACATATTTGATAATTTTTACATGTATGTAAATTCACATGAACTTCAGTGCATTAAGAGGTAACTAATAACGAGTGCTTTTATCACTTTATGAGTAAACTTTGTAAAAGAATTTCAGAGTTCTTTTCTGTATTTTGTTAAAGAATATTGAAAATTACAGAAAGTGATGAGGATAAACCTCTTTGAAATATATTCCAATTAACATGGATTATGGTCTAAGAAATCTAAAATTGAGTATGAAGCATTAAATCTGACTCGAGAGCACATCCTTGAATATTTTTTCCCTTCTGCCAAAAAAAATAGAAAATCGAATTGAAAAAGATAATTAACTAAAAAAATATCTCAAAAATATCATCAAAAAGTCACTCAATTAGGGCTAAAAATAAACTTTTGAAAGATATTAATAGTAAAATTATCCCTTAAAGACAAAATGAATAACTTTGGCTGTCAATTTTTGTCGTCGGAACATGGCCTTAGAAAAAGCGATTAGCTGGATCGATCACACCTCATTTTTTTCATCTTTCGTCCTTTTAAGGCCAATAAAACCCGAAATAAACTTTTACTGAAATAATTAATATTGTTTATTCATTTTGAGTAAGAAAAAGAAAAAGTGTTCTCCTAAATTATATAAACTTTTAACAGTACGTATATATGATCTCTACGTACATGAAAAATAAAAAGAATCATAATTTCAGATATTTTATATTGAGTTAAATCTGACAGACAGAGAGACCATCACACAATTCTCTTACATTCCCACAAGCTTCCAAACAAAGAGAATTAATGGAAAGTAAGATTTGCAAAGGAATAATTCTCTTCATCGTCCTCTCTCATTCACAACCTTACTCATATAATATAATAAAATACAAAAAGAAATATACATTTAAAATATAAGTAAATAAATAAAAACCCTTATCTTCTTCATGAGAATCATTTCCTCTCCACAAAACCATAAGCCCTCTTCTCACTTTTCAATAACACCTCTCCATATATGGGCTCATGTTAATCAGATCATATGACCAATATGGTTCCGTTTGAATCCTCACCGCTTTTCGGCGGTTTCACGGAGGCGATGATGGTGAGAGAAACAACTACAAACAATCAAGATTCTACTGGAGATACTTGTTCAATCTCCGACCCAATAGCAGCAGCTTCTACTAACTATTATAACATCTCTCAATCTCCGGTTAAAGAAGACGGATCCGCCGCGAAAAACGACGTAGTTTGTTGTATTAACATAGAAGAAGATAAAGATAAATCTTGGCTTCGGTTAGGTATAGGTCCCCAGGAGAATAACAACAACAATACGACGTCGCTTAAGCTTCAACGTTGTTGTAGCAAAATCGCAAATATTGGAAGAGAATCGTCCTTAGAGCTTAGTTTGTTCTCAACCGGAGCAGGAGCGGTTGGTAATAGTCAGCTACATGACCAGTTATTGACTATGCGTGGACCGTCTTCGGTTTACAGTCATAACCAATTGATTCGGCCTCAAACGTTGTTGAATCGTGGCTTTTCTTATTCATCTTCATCAAAGCCATGGATACCTCATTATACGGTGCCGTTTAGACCGATGAGTGATCGTGACGTCACTAACAAAATTAGTCTTACGAGGAATTGTTGTATGGAGGAAGGGGGAGCTGGACCAAGCTCTGACTTTAGGGTTCTAAATCCTCCTAGAAGACCACATTCTGGTCTTTGGTTTCTTCTTCAAGCTTCACAATTTCAGTAATTAATAAAAAAAACTCTTATATTTTTCTTTAGCCCTTTCTTACTTTGATTCTATTAACATATGAGAGTTCATATATTTCTATACATGTGTTATAACATTGGATTTGTGAATCATGCAGAGAAAAGGAACCGTTTTTGCCTCAACTTAACAAAAGCTACTTGAGAATCAAGTAAGTCTTATCTTGTCATGTGTTAATATTTAAACTTCTTTGTTTAACGTTTGCTTACATTAATTATAGACTAATTTACGAAGTTTATATTGGAATTTTCATGGATAAGGGATGGGAAAATCACAGTTAGATTGCTAATTAAGTACCTAAAAAAGAAGCTTGAATTGGATAGCGAGTCTGAGGTAAATATTTAAACGCTTACCTCTTTAATTTATAACATGTTTTTTATAATCTTCGCTATAGGAAAATGAAAACGAAAATGACATTGGAACTGCATCCCCAACTTATTAGGTCACAGGTCTGATGTCATGATGTCGTAACTTCTATAACTGATCAGCTAAATCATAGATCATATTCAAATTATAGTAATACAGTTGAGTGAAAACCACTTTCTCAATTTTTTTTGAGAGCTACATAACATCCTTAATTAGGTGAAATTTTAATTAACACTCATTAATAACCTAGGGTTCTAACTTATCATGAATCCAATTACTTTAAGTACCGAAATTAAATAATTCATGATCTTTGAACTATAATGATTCAACCAAGGATTTTTTTCCTTTTCTTTCTAAGGAACTCTTTAATCAAAATTTTGATAAACCTGAAAACAGTCTATAGCATTTGGAAATTAAACGTTAGAAATATTAGTGGTTAATTAGGTTAATTGATTGATTAGTTTCTCGAAGTACCCACCACCTTATCAATAATTATTTTCATTATTGTTATAATATATTCTTCATAGGAAACTGGAAAACGAGAGGGGAACTATAACTGGCCATTTCATTAGTTTCAAGTCATAATATATATAGTTATACTATTTATTAACAATGTTACATTTCTGGAGAAAAAATTAAATAAAAACAAGTCTGATTGAGTCAGCAAGCATGCTTGCTTTGAGAATAGTATTAAACCAGAAAAAAAGATTATCTTAATAGAAACATAGAAAAGGTTACATGCGTAAGTGTGTAATAGATGCTCACGTTAATCATAATTTACAATAATCTAATTAGATTATAAGTATATTGCAATATACTTATAAGTATATTGCATGTTCCTGTGAACTCTAACATAGGCTCACAAATACATGTTCATGCCATATATACACATATATATATAAATTTTTGTGCCCTACAAAGAATCATTTGCATGTATATAGGCCTATGTGTACATACATAATACATACAGTATATATCTCTTGTTCCTTCATTAGCCATATTTCATTTTGCATGTTTTTTTTTAAAAAAAAACGTCCAAAAAACGTGTAACATTTTCTAAAACATTATAATGTAAACAATCGTCTCCGACAATTCATTTAAATGTTGATGTCTTCTTTATGGTCGAAACTAGCAATCAGTTTCTAGTAAGAACATATAAACACCGTATATAATTTCGAAAAATATATACTTTTAATTTGAAAATTATATATCTTGAAATGATCTAACATCGATTGTTGAGTTCAATTGGTGTATAAGCAAAGAATCTTGAATATAAATGTTTCATGCATCGATAGGAATGAGACTAATTCATATTTATTTAGTTTCATGGTCTAGAATACTTTTGGTGATAGAGAACCCTTGAAATTAGCGTGAGTTTCTTTTCATGCATTCAATTATAAAGATTGAAAAATATAGTTTTATCTTTAATTAATTAGTAGTTTCCCAAATTTTGCTGGTGAATGTACATGTTGCAAGAATATATAGATATATATATATATATATGGTCCGACTAATTAATGTATTGGGAGTATATAACATATTATATTGATACTTTAACTATAGATAGCACCATGATAGACAATATATGAAGGTGTGATATTAAATTCTTATTGAAATAATCATTTGATGAAAAACGTGATTTGGAAGCATTGATGCATGCATGGCTAAGTTTGTCTTTTCGTTGCGCCAAAACCAACAATATCTAATTCCCACTCACAAACTTAATTATGAAATTTCATAATTAATCTTTTGATAGTTTGATCCTTTTTCTAGTCATTTGGATTTAGTCGATACTTCATTTTAAAGTCAATTCAAATTGGAAATTAAGCATTTTACTTTGATAACTTTTAGTGCAATTAAGTGATGCTTATCTTGTGTTTGATACGATCTTTCTTCGGAATTGATTATATGATATCTTCTTTTTCATCACTATATCATTTATACGGCAACTATAACTTCAAAGATTATTATGATATTTTCCTTTAAAATAAAGATAAAATAGTTATGCCGTATATTAACTTACTTTGATATATACTCCAAATCAGATTATTAAGTTTTTTGAAATAACATTCAAAGTAGTTAATTAGTAAATCCAGGAGGAATATATGATTGCATAGAAAATTTGCAATTAAAGATACAGAAATAGTGTGTATATATATATATATACACAATTAATTATTAAATTAAATTCAAATTCAAATTAAATGGTCAATACCAAGTGAAAAAATCCAAACAAAAATAAGAAGATAGCATGTATTTATATAATATCTATAAGAAAAATATAGTAGAATTCATGCAAAAACATTCATGTAATGAGGAAATTCATCTAAGTATATTAACTAAAATAAAACATGCCAGTAGTGTTTCATTTTAGCTTTATAAGGTATAAATTTAGATTAAAGATAATTTCAAACACCCAAAGAGGCCGTCATAAAATTACTAATACAATATTGACATAGTGTTTCTTCATATTAAATTATTTCTATAAATTAAAAAAAAACCACCCAAAAGTTAAATACATCTTTAAAATATTATCATATGATAATTGGAATTTTCTTGTTCAAATAGTTCAATATTCATCTTTGCAACATCTTCGTATGGAAATTTAATTTATAAGAATCGTGTTGTCCTATATATATCAGAATACAAAAGACTTTTCTTATCGTAACATAATTTATACTCCATACAACATAAGCTATATAGACTATAACGGGTAGTTCATGCATCCAAAATAAAATTTAAAAGGCGATATAGAGATAGCAATCATAGAGAAGATGGTGTGTGAAGTAAGAAGTAAAGTATTGATAACTATGTTATTGATTCAAAATAGGACATGCACTATATAAGAAAAGAATATATATAAATAATTTACTTGGAATAACTAATCCCATGGTTGGAATTTTCTTCTTAAAGTGGAATTATTGTGAAAAAGGGAAAACAAAACTAAGCTAAGCTTGTCGTCATGCTTATGCTAGCTAAAGTCAGCCATTCTCTTTCTTCTTTTTTTTCCTTCAAAATTATATATAGATTTCTAAGTGTAAAAATGTCGCACCATAATCACAAGTGGGGCACTTTCATGATTTTTGAATATGACTTGATCTTCTCCTCACCAACCAATTACGTTCGTACAAATATAACTCAAATTATGTATTTCTCAATGTATAATTAGAAACACTATGTTTGAAACGCTAGACTATCCACAGCAGAATAATACAAAAAAGATTCTGAATTGACACCAAAAAAACTTATATCTACATCTATATACACACATATATATAAGTATATATATCGCATCATTATATCTTCTTTGAAAATCACAATATCGCGAAGATTATTTGAAGCATAAAAATTCAACTACAATATACAAAAATAAAAGAGCAAGCGTATAGCCGGCTTGCATGGAAACATGGTTTTGACTTTTGAGGTGCAACGAAAATAGTTCTACATAATTTGTTATAATAAAAACGAATTCCTTCTGGAATATTTGTTTTCAAAAGTAAAACAAGACAAAATCTTAACAAGAGAAAAGAGTAAAACAAGATTCTCGATTACACCAGGCTACTTTGACTCTTTTGTTACATTGTATTTGTAGATTGTAACTGTATAGTTATTTTTCACTAATGATATTCACATTCATATCAAAAAAAGAATTCTCTATTACTGAATACTTAAGGTTAAAAATAATTTGAGATGATTCAATCACGGAGCAAACCAGATTTTTGGATTATTTTTATCAGTATTGACTTACTTATTAGAATGAATTATATGTATTTGTGTAGCTAGTCTTTTCTGTTTTTCTCCCACTTCGTACCTTTTACGTCAAGTTGAGGAAAAGTGGGATTTTTAAGGTGAGGAATACGTTACATAATATACTTCTAACTACGACAACAAATCCCACGTTTCTTCAATGTCAACAACAATAAACACACATAAAATATAGATATCTGAGTAGAAATACCAGAAATTTTAAGATCTGCATGCAAAATCAATATAATAATTTTATATGCTATATAAATGTATATGCTACATTACAATAAATTTTAATTTCGTAATAACTTTTACTGATAAATTTTCCATTGAATATTCGATATTTTTACTAGAAAACCCACAATCTTTACAGCTTTTATAGCTTCAGCCACTCATCTTTCGTCACTAATCTTAACCTTTAATTAGTATCTCATGCATGTCATGCAGATATATATTGATATAATTATGTGAACTTGACTTGAATATTGGTATGTTTGATTGGAAACAGATAGAAATAAGATGCAGAGGACAACAATTATCGCCATTGTTGACAATGCAGCATGTAAGAGATTCAATATGGATTCCTAAATCATCATCTCCTTCTTTCACTTTGCTTCGAGACTCATCAACTACTGATCATGTCATGATTTTGCATTATGGTAGGACTGCTTAATTTATTTATGTTTCTTTTTAGTTTTTGCCTTTAAGTCGTAACATTTTTTCGATCATTATTGTGTAGCTACGAACGATCGAGTTTTAATTATATATCCATCTGTTTTTAATTTGGGTTTTCGATCTTATTCTATATTTTTCTCCTTTCTTTCAGACTCATTATTACATATAGATTTTCTCAAAGTGCATCTGAAGTCTGAACTGTTATGTCATATGAACTACACTAGTTGCCTTACTACACTTACCTATAAACCTTAGATATGCTCTTATTTCAAAAGATTTTGTGCAAAACAAAAATTTCAAAGTAATCACGAATTTCAAAATTCTGATACATATATATATATATATATTAGTTACCAAATGTTGTTATGTATATTCCTATAAATACTTATGTTATTTATTTGCATCGTTAGGTTCATTCGAACAATTTATATATACCGATTGTATGTAACTGAGATAAATAAGATTAGCACAACTCTTAATACCTATTGACGTTGTTCTCCTCTGAGTTTACTCTTGTTGAATAAGTTTGAGATAACTTGAGAACCAAATTTGTTTGATTTAGGTTATGTTTTCGGTTTTGGTTTAATGTCTTTACTTTTCCTTATTGGTTTTAGTTTAATCGAGTATGTATATATATGAGAAGATACATGAGATTTAGTTAGTTGAGAGATTTGTGAGATTGTAAGGGTTTGAGTTATTTCCCTTTTGTTGAAATTAAAAAGAGAAGGACTTCTTATTATTCAAGTTTCTTTGTGTTTTGTCGATCTCAAGTATATTGATTGAGGATCATCGATTACAAGAAAATCAGAGCTAGAGAAAGAACATGACTAAGGATGGAAAGAAAATTGAAGGCGAAGAGGAGAACTCGAGTGGTGAAGGATCATTCACGATGAAGGTTGGAGGAAGTTCTTCACAAATCAAGTGTCCTATGCTTACAAAAGATAATTACATGGTGTGGACTATACGAATGAAGATTGCTCTCAAGGTAAACGAGGTATGGGAGGCAATCGAGTTGGGTGAGGATTCGGGGAAAAAAAATATGGCTATCGCCTTGTTATTTCAATCAATACCCGAGTCTTTGATTTTGCAAGTTGGAGAGCTTGATCAAGCAAAATCTGTGTGGGAAGCAATTAAAACAAGATATGTTGGAGCCGAACGTGTCAAAGAAGCTAGACTTCAAACTCTAATGGCAGAATTTGATCGGCTTAGAATGAAAGATTCGGATACAATTGATTCGTTCATGGGAAAACTTTCAGAAATTGCATCTAAAACATCTTCACTTGGGGAAACAATTGAAGAAACAAAACTTGTAAAGAAGTTTTTGAAGAGCTTACCACGGACAAGATACATACACATTGTTGCCTCTTTAGAACAAGTTCTTGATCTAAAGACAACAAGATTTGAGGATATTGTTGGGAGATTGAAAGCCTATGAAGAAAGGATTGGATTTGAGGACGAGGAACAAGAAGAGCAAGACAAGCTAATGTATACTCACTATGAAGAAGGTAATAGTGGTAGTCGTGGAAGAGGAAGGGGCGGACGTTTTGGTGGAAGAGGAAGAGGTTGGGGACGATCCGGTACGGATCAAGGTCGTCAATGGAATGATAAAGAACGAGAAAATAGAGTCATGTGTTTTAAATGTGAGAAGCAAGGACACTATTCCTCAAACTGTCCCGACCGTTTGCTCAAACTTGAATCAAGCATAACTTGTTTCAAGTGTGACAAGAAAGGACAATATGCTGTAAATTGTCCGGATCGAATGCTAAAATTACAAGAAACCGAGGAGGTGAGCAGTGATGACACACAAAAGGCGGATGTATTAATGATGTATGAAGTGGTATTCTTGAATGAGAATAAAGTAAATTCGAGCAAGTTCGAAGAAAATCAGGATTCGAAAGGGGTTTGGTATCTTGATAACGGGGATAGTAATCACATGTGTGGAAACCGTGAGTTCTTTGTTTCTATTGATGAGAGTATAACCGGCAAGGTCAAGTTCGGGGATGACTCAAGAATTGACATTGAAGGACGTGGATCTATTTGTTTTATACTTAAGACCAAAGAAACGAAGTTTTTTCACCATGTTTACTACATTCCTAAGTTGAAAAGTAACATCATTAGCCTTGGCCAAGCAACGGAATCGGGCTGTGAAGTTCAAATGAAGAAATATATGTTGATTGTGTATGACCACTTAGGCCAAGTGCTGGTAAATTCAACTCGTTCAGGGAATCGACTTTACAAAGTCGTGCTAGAAGCTAGAGTTGTGGAGCGACTACACTTGGTGTGTTCAAAAGAATCAGTGAGATGGCATGCTTGGTTGGGACATGTAAATCCAGAAACAATGAAGTCCATGATCAACAAGGAGTTAGTAGATGGTCTACCAAAAATTAATGTCGAGAAGGAGATGTGTGTCTCGTGTTTCCGTGGGAAACAAGCAAGGAAATCGTTTCCACAAGCAACCATGTTCCGAGCCACAAGACCTCTTGAATTAATACATGGAGATATTTGTGGACCCATTACACCTAAAACTCCAGCACACAAGAGGTATGTGTTTGTTCATATTGATGATTACTCACGCTATATGTGGACGATTTTGCTTAGGGAGAAAAGTGAAGCTTTCGAGAAGTTTCAAAGTTTCAAGAGATTGGCCGAGCAAGAATCAAGAGAGTTGATCAAGACATTAAGGACGGATAGGGGAGGAGAGTTCATGTCTCTCGAGTTTCAAAGATTCTGCAAGAAGCACGGAATTCAAAGGCATTTAACTGCTCCATATTCACTTCAACAAAACGGGGTAGTCGAGAGGCGTAATAGAACGCTGTTGGAGATGACGCGGAGCATGTTGAAACACATGAACATGCCGCATGAGCTATGGGGGAAAGCAGTTTGACATGCTACCTATCTTATAAATAGAATAGCTACAAGGTCGTTAGTTGATAAAACACCTTATGAAGTGTTCAAGGGAAGAAACCCTAATCTCAGACATCTAAGGGTGTTTGTTTGTGTCTCTTACGCAAGAACTGAAGAAGCAGGCCGAAGAAAGTTTGATGATAGATCGCAAGCTTTTGTACATTTAGGTGTCGAACCAGGCTCTAAGGCGTATAGGATGCTTAATCCTAATACAAAGAAGATTGTAGTAAGTCGAGACGTTGTGTTTGATGAAGAACGTCTGTGGACTTGGGACGCAAACGACTCGGGAGTGAATGACGAGTACGGTACGTTTGAGATTGAGACGCAATGGGAAGGAGAGGAGCTGCCGAGAGAAGCCGAGGGGCGCAATCCTACCTCGGACATCCGAGGAACCACAGACGAGGAGCGGGTACCTATTCCAGCTTCCACCTCGGACTCCCAAGAACCCACGGGTGATACCAAGGCCGAAGCGGACAATCAAGGAAACACCAAAGACGATGAGGATAGCGAGCCGCATCCGAGAAGATCTTCCCGACCCAAGGTAACGCCCCGACACTTAGGCGACTTTGAACTTTATTTGGCGGAACTAGAAGGAGAACGACTTTTACTCTCGATGAATGATGAACCTTGGTGTTTTAGTGAGGCTAAACAATTAAAGGTTTGGATAGATGCATGTGAAGATGAGATTCTTTCCATCGAGAAGAATCGAACTTGGGATTTAGTTGATCTTCCTATTGGTGGTAAACCAATTGGTTCGAAGTGGGTGTTCAAAATCAAGAGAAATTTTGATGGGAGCATTAATAAGTATAAAGCAAGGCTGGTGGCAAAGGATTACGTTCAAAAACAAGGTATTGATTATGATGAAGTCTTTGCACCCGTAGCACGTATTGAAACAATACATCTTATCATCGCATTAGCTGCTTCAAAAGGCTGGGAAATTCATCACCTTGACGTGAAAACAAAATTTCTATATGGAGACTTGAAGGAAAAAGTCTATGTAGTGCAACCGGAGGGCTTTAAAGTCGTAGGGAGTGAGGCAAAGGTCTACAAGTTGAGAAAGGTACTCTATGGGATGAAGCAAGCTCCAAGAGCATGGAATGACAAACTAAATAAAGTCCTTCGTGAGTTAAAGTTTCATAGGTGTTTAAAAGAGCCGTCGCTTTATAGGAAGAAAGAAGATGGACATCTAATCATGATTGCCGTTTATGTTGATGATCTCTTAGTTACGGGTTCGGTTTTGAAGTTAGTACTAGAGTTCAAGAAGGAGATGGCAAGGGTTTTTGAAATGAGTTATCTTGGTAAGCTAACTTTTTACTTTGGCATTGAGGTGCATTAAGTTGAAGGAGGCATTATGCTAAGCCAAGAGAGGTATGCCTGGAAAATTCTGGCCGAGACTCACATGGATTGTTGTAATGCATGTCATGTTCCAATGGAGATGAATTTTAGGCTGAGTAAAGCGGACAAAGAAAGGAGTATTGACGCGACGGAGTATAGAAGATGTATTGGTTGTCTTAGGTATCTATTGCATATGCGACCAGACTTGTCATATAGCGTTGGAGTACTAAGTAGATATATGCATGATCCTAAAGAATCTCATGGAGCGACCTTGAAACAGATTTTGAGATATTTGCGTGGTACAACTAAGCTTGGTTTGGTTTTTCGACAAGAAGAAAGAGTGAAACTGATTGGGTATAGTGATAGTTCTCGCAATGTGGATATGGATGACGGAAAGAGCACCACGGGTCATGTGTTCTACCTAAACAATTGTCCTATAACTTGGTGTTCACAAAAACAAGAAATCGTTGCACTATCATTGTGTGAGGCGGAGTTTATGGCAGCAACAGAAGTCGCGAAACAAGCTATTTGGTTACAAGAATTGCTTGGGGAAGCTATTGGAGAGGATCACGATAAAACCATACTAAGAGTGGACAACAAATCAGCCATATCTCTTACAAAGAATCCGGTATTCCATGGACGTAGCAAACACATACATACGAGATATCATTTTATAAGAGAATGTGTTGAGAATGAACAAGTGGAGATGGAACATGTGCCCGGGAGTGAGCAAAGAGCCGACATTTTGACTAAAGCACTTGGAAGACTTCGTTCAAAGAGATAAGAGATCTTATTAAAGTTGTGGACATTAGTAATCTCAAGCTTAAGGGGGAGAATGTTGAATAAGCTTGAGATAGTTTGAGAACCAAATTTGTTTGGTTTAGGTTATGTTTTCGGTTTTGGTTTAATGTCTTTACTTTTCCTTATTGGTTTAGGTTTAGTCGAGTATGTATATATATAAGAAGATACATGAGATTTAGTTAGTTGAGAGATTTGTGGGATTGTAAGAGTTTGAGTTATTTCCCTTTTGTTGAGATTAATAAGAGAAGGATTTCTTATTATTCAAGTTTCTTTGTGTTTTGTCGATCTCAAGTATATTGATTGAGGATCATTGATTACAAGAACTCTGACATGGTATCAGAGTCAATTTTTAAACAATTTCACGAAATTTTTTTTTTTAACGTTTATTGACAATTGTCTTGATTCGACATGGCATACCCTACTATTTCTTCTGCTACTACTATAATGCATATTGAGAAGCATAGGACCATCTCTCCCTACGATCTCTCTCCTTCTGATAACCCTGGTGTGACTATCTCGCATCCTCTCTTGAATCGTCGTAATTACGATGAGTGGGCATGTAGCTTCAAAATTGCGCTTTAGTCTCATAAAAAGTTTGGTTTTCTCAATGATTCTATTTCTCAACCTTTACCTGAATCACTTGACTTTGAAGACTCATAACCCATCAATGCTCTTTTCTTGTCATGGCTTAAGATTCGTTCAAATCTGTCTCATCGACCTCTGCGATCACATTAAGAAACGTTATGTTGTCAGTAGTTTTCCGAAGAGCCAAAAAATATAGAACAATTTAGCTAATCTTAAACATGGGAATATGTCTGTAGAACAATACTATGGAAAATTGTTGAAGACCTAGGATATTGTGGCTAATTATAGTTCACAGCGTGTTTGCACTTGCAGAAGTTGTACCTGCAATTTATTTTTGTTGCAGGAACGAGATAGAGAGGAAGACCGTGTTCAACAATTCATGTATGGTCTCGATGATGTTAAGTTTGGTAGTGTTTGTTCTACTCTTACTCTTTGAGTACCCTTACCAAGTTTTGAGGAGGTGTATAACTTCGTTAAACAAGATGAAGATATAAAGAGGGAAAACAAGGCACACTCAGTACAAGGAGAAGCTTTCGCTTTTGCAGTCAGAAACGATCTCGACCACCTGATACTTGTAACAATGATTCTCGTAACGAAGAACATTTTGATGATGATAAACAATAGTTGTGCAGATTTTTCAACCGTAGTGGTCATTATCCTGACAATTGTTTTGCCTACTATGGCTATCTAGATTGGTGGGGAGATCCCCCTCGTTACAAATTGTTGCTTCACGAGGCAGAGGTAGAGGAAATGATAACAACTC
The DNA here is from genome assembly GCA_023374145.1 of Lepidium sativum. NCBI lineage: Eukaryota > Viridiplantae > Streptophyta > Magnoliopsida > Brassicales > Brassicaceae > Lepidium > Lepidium sativum. Next base: position 59,821 of record JAKUCM010000448.1, read on the forward strand.
TGGTCGTTCAAACTATACATCTACCTCTTGTGCTAATGCAGTCACTACTCACTTGGCTGGTGCGTCTGTGGATCGTGTGAATCATGTCATCACTAATCGCGATAGAGGTGCTATGGCTGGTCTAACAAATGATCAATGGAAGGTTGTGACCGTGTTGGTAAATGCATGTACGATTGCACCACCGTACCTGATTCTGCAACTACCTCCACACCAATGACAACTCTACTAAAAGCTCGATATCCTCTTCAAAATTATGTGTCTTGTTCACATTTTACTGAACGACACACTGCTTATTTGGCTGCTATCTCCACTGTACCTCAACCTAAGTACTATAATACTGCCAGTCGTAATGGAAAGTGGTGTGAAGCCATGAAATTTGAAATTTCTAAGCTACAATCTAATAAAACTTGGAGCTTAACACATTTACCGCTGGTAAAACAAGCACTAGGCAATAAATAGGTTTATAAAGTTGAAATATAAATTTTGATGGCACATTAGAGCACTACATAGCTCGCCTTGTTGTCCTTGGGAATAATCAAAGGAAAGGTATTAATAACGGTGAAACATTTGCTCTGGTAGTAATGGCAACTATCTGTGGGTATGCTCTACATCAAATGGATGTCCATAAAACATTTCTTCATGGTGACTAAAAGGAAGAGGTATACATGAAGCTTTTGCAAGGTTTTGAAACAACCGATCATACTCTAATGTGTAAGTTATACTATCTTTGTACAGTCTAAAATAGACACCATTTTTTTGGTTTGCCAAATTCTCAAAGGCTTTGAAGAATTATGGATTTGCTCAGTCTCGTTCTAAATGACTCCATAATTACATACAAAAAGCAAGGTCATGTCAGTGCTCGTATATGTTAATGATTTGGTCATAAGTGGAAGTAATGACATCGACATTCAGACTTTTACGCAAAAGCTCTATATGTGCTTTCACATGAAAGGTCTACGTTTCTTGAAATAACACATGTATCTACTTATCACAACGCAAATATGCATTTGATGTGATCTCCGATGCATGTTTACTTGCTCCAAAACCCTCGTCGCTCACACTCAAGCAAAATCATATATTTAGCTGCTTCTCACTCTTCGTTTATCTCTGATTCAGAAGCTTGCCTTCGAATTGTTGGCCGCTTGATCTATCTTATTGTCATTGTACCCGATCTTTCTTACTCTCTTCACATTTTGGCCCAATTTATGAAGTCTCCAAGACTAAACCACTGGAATGCTGCTTTGAAAACAGTCAGATATTTAAAAGCTAATCCCGAACAAGGGTTTCTTCTTTGCTCAGGCTCTGATTTCTAGATTAGTGGGTGGTGCGACTCAGATTGGGCCAGCTAGAATCTTACACGATGTTCTGTCAGTGGTTATTTCGTTCAGTTAGGTGCTTTTCAGATTGCATGGAAGACACGCAAACAACCAACTGTGAGTAGATCCCTCCACACAAGCGGAATATCCTGATATGGCTTTTCTAACATAGTAACTATTGTGATTAAAATGTGTGCTTGGAGAGGATTTTAAACATATTAAGCCAATGACAGTACACTCGAACATCAAAATATGCAATTAACCTTGGTGCTAACCCGGTACAACACAAACATAAGTAACATGTAGAGTAGATATCCACTTCATACGAGACAAGATCCTCAACAAAATTACTGCTACAGCATACGTTTACACCAAATATCAACTAGCAAACATTTTCACGAAATCTTTGGGTCAGAAAAAGTACTTCTACTTTCTCGACAAGTTGAGCACTTACTATCTACATCCTCCAACTTAAGGAGGACGGTTGGGATTTAGTTACCAAATTATGTTATGTATATTCCTATAAATACTCATGTCATTTATTTGCATTATTAGGTTAATTCTCACAATGTATATATACCAATTGTATGTGATTAAATGAATAAGATTGGCACAACTCTTTAAATCTATTGTCGTTGTGTTGTTTTTCTTTGAATTTACTTTAACATCACAAATTGCAAAATTACTTATCCAAATAAAAACAAATACAGTCAACTATACGAAGTAGAAAATCATGTATAATATAACTTTTATACAAATTAAAAATGAAATTATAACCACATATAATAAATTTTTAAATATTTAAGAGTAAATTAAGATTATTTATTTTAAAAAATTTGATTAATATATTATTTATTATAATTTTAAAATTTTAATAAGAATGATAAAAAAAATTACATTACGTGTTTTTTTATTTTGTAGAATTGCTCGTCGTCATTTCCAATAAAAATGATCTTTTAAGCAAGGAAAACCCTATTTTAAAACATTTGTGTGCGCTCTCTACGGAAACGATGGGCCCATAATTTGAGTCAGACTTGTAATGGGCTTTAAAGGCCTCGTATTTGTTTTTTCTTAAACTATCTTCTCCTCCAAAGTCCAAACGCATATCTCCTTCTAAGATTCCGATCTGTTGTTTGTTCTTCTGGCATGTAATGTCTTGATATGTTCAACAAACTCTCTTCAATGGCGTACGGTTCACTTGGCGTCTCGAAAGCTTTAGTCTTCTGTCGTCCTTATTATGGCTCCACTAGAGATCTTCCTTTCTCCCTCCGAACGTCTACAGTTTCGTCTCCCGCTCTTTTCCTTTTGAAATTTTTATGCTTCAGCTTATCTTCGATTATATCCTTCATGTTCGTCGCTAACAACGACCCGAACTATGTAATTGTTCAGATTGGGCACTGCGGATGTGTTGGAGCTATTGCAGCACCTAGGAATTTGGTGAAACCACGCAAGGAAGAAAGCCGTGGTATTTATCATGTTTTGAAGATTTTGATTCAATTTAGATTCCCAATATCCAGATATTGATTCTAAAGAAGTGCGATTTTTGTTTTTGTGGTTTTTTTGTGTATCATTTAAAACAATTGAAGATTTTAGTGGAGCACGGAAAAGTAAGGATAAATCGATGCCGTGGAAGAAGTTAGATGCTAATGAATTTGGTATTCAGAGGTCTATGATCCCAGATTCTACACGGATGGTTCTCAATAAACTGAAGAAAAAAGGTTAGACTCGTTGCGTAATTTGGTATAACGATTGCTTTGGCTATGAACTAGGCTTCTGATTTGATTCTGGCAATTATTAGTGTGTGTCTAAATGACATACCTCAGCTTTTGTTGGAAAGAAGACTGAGTTTATCGATTTTCTTAATGAGCTGTGCTTGAAAACTTGTGTTTTTGGTCGCTGTAGTGTAATTCTCTCTCTC